>VUQJ01023423.1:17151-31905 GCA_015108635.1 Andinoacara biseriatus
GAGCAGCAGCAAAATTTTGCATAGGAAAAACATTAAAATGATTCTCTCTCCATCTACCTTCCTGGAACTTCAATACTATATTCTTCCTCTTTTTTTTTTCAGAGCCACCATGGTTAACCATAAGGAGTTTGAAACTGCAGGGAAGAAGCCAGGGCTGCAGGTGTGGCGCATCGAGAACATGGACCTCAAACCGGTTCCCGCGGCCCTGTATGGCAGCTTTTACTCCGGGGATGCCTACCTGGTGCTTTTCACCACCGCAGCCCCATCATACAACATACACATGTGGTTGGGTAAGACTTGAATGCTATTAAGTGAAGTTTTGCACTTTACTGCAGTTACTGGGGGAAAGAAACTAGCAGAGGCCATTTTACTGCAACATGTTCCCCTATCCCTAATATTTGATCTGAAGAGGGAGGTGTTTGCCTCTGTTACAAGCTCAGGTGACATATTCCCAGTTTTAAAAAGTTACTTCCTGGTGCATTTTCCTCACAATATTTGATGCTTAAATGCACAAACAGACAGACGTAGCTTTGGGTTCGATGAGACTAGAGATTCATACATTTTGTGTCACAACAAGCCCGGTTTTCAAAATTACTTCAGGTTTTCTGATCTCAGAGCTGAAACATCCTCCATTGTGTAAAAATCGTAAAGGTAAAAACAGCAGTTTGTGAAAGTCCCCTACTCTGCACAGTTCCCTTTTTGTGCTGTTGTCCGTCAGAGATGTGTGACTTTAAGTACCCTGAATGAAGGCAAAGTCTGTTCTCAACCACAGTATTTTTATTTATTTTTTTTGGTTGCATAACAAAAACACACACATAAAACAAACCGCTGGATGACTCACATGTGGAATGCCCCTGCAGATCATTAGAGACCGGCATTAGTTCCTGTAGGTTTGCACAGCTCCCTGCCAGTCTGCATGCAATGCCAGCACTAAACTCACAAGCCTTTAGTTTTCTGCTGCCATTGCAAGCATCTGTAAGACATAACACTGGACCACAATTAACCCTTCGTCTGGGATCAGTGTTACTCATGTAAAATTCTGGAATAGTTGTATCCATGTTGTGTGCCATCTGACAGTAATAACAGGATACAGAGAGGCTCTGCTGCTCATGTGGTTGATGTGATTATAACTATGACTCCAGTCCTGACTCAGAGGGCCCATAAGGTCACTGCTTACACCAAAGCGCTGCATATTTCTCTTGAGTGTGAATGTGACGGAGTTACAGATTGTTTCTAGAACTAGCTGGTTACAAGCATCTGTTTTCTGCAGGGGGTGAGTGTTCGCAGGATGAGAGTGGAGCAGCGGCCATCTTTTCCTCACAGCTGGATGACTTCCTGGGTGGTAAGCCGGTGCAGTACAGGGAGGTGCAGAACTATGAATCCAACACTTTTATGGGTTACTTCAAGTCAGGAATCAAGTACCAGGTGAGCTTTAGTGAAGCATATACTGACTAATCTTGTTTCTTTCTCCAGCTGATTTCTTTCAACTTTTGTTTTTCACTTGGAAAGTACAAAGTGTTTGGCCAATAGTTGTGCCAAACACTGTGTAAATTAGCTTTAGGTTGTAGATAACCACTTTTTTCCTAAAGTGTGTTTTGTTTTTGCCAAAAACTTTGGTGTACTTTGGTCAACAAGTAAATATCTCTACAGCTAACAGACTGCCATGAAGTCATTTAGCTGCATCATCACTTTTTTCCAAACTTTGTTATAAGGGTGAGTACATGACAAACTAATGAAATTCACCCTCGGCTGCACTTTGTGATTAGTGCTACTTAGCAAATGTTGAATATTTTACATGTGCCAGCATGCTATAAGAATTTAGTTCAAGCACTGCTGAGATACAGCATCACAACTGATCCTGATTATTTTCTGTCACGTTTATTTATTTTTATTTGTTGGATGTTCATATAAGAGCAACACTGGATGTGACCATACAAGCCCCACCCATCTACTGCTCAAACCTTTTGTTTGCACGGGGCAGCCAATCAGAAAAAGGCTTAAAAAAGAGGGTGGTCTTAATAGGAGAGGAGCTAAAACTGCTTCTGCCAGATTTTTGGTCACTGCCAGACTGCTGCGGTCACCTGTAGTTTGCATGGAAGTAGCCGACTTGTCTGCAAAGCCGACTTGGCAACTACCAGCTGAGCAGTATTAAAACTTGAAAAAGTGCAACACAAACTGGAAACTGGGAGTGTTCACCTTCAAAGTAAAAGCTGTGGCGGTGCTGCTATTAAAAGGCTACGGATAGGAAAAAGGGGAACAACTGGTCTAGATTAATAACTGAATATTTTCAGTCTGCAATTAAATAATAAAACCCTTTAAAACACAGAAGGGGTGTAAGTGTTATAAACAGTGATATTTCAGAGCTGGAACAGCACTGCTGCAGATCTCTTTGACTGAAACGTCTCTGCAAATCTGTTAATGATTGTCAGCGTCCTGTGACCTCTGCTGTGGAGATGAGCTGATGATTCTGAAGTTCAAAGGAATCACAGCATTC
This sequence comes from Andinoacara biseriatus, assembly GCA_015108635.1. NCBI lineage: Eukaryota > Metazoa > Chordata > Actinopteri > Cichliformes > Cichlidae > Andinoacara > Andinoacara biseriatus. The sequence goes on from VUQJ01023423.1 coordinate 19,646, forward strand.
CCACCTTTTTACTATTTCTGTCTCTGGGTGTGTCTGATGAACTGATTGATTATAGCCGAGGCAACCAGCCTGTACAAAAAAGGACACTTGGAAACACAAGCTGAACCACTTTTAACAGCCATCTGTTTCTCATAAAAAATGTCCAACCCCCATTCTGGCTTTAGTTAAATGTAATTAGACCAAATACTTATTTACTACTTTTGTTAGAGGATGGAAACTCTGCTCTGCACATGCTGCACAGTCCAAACACACTCACAGTGAAAACAGACCCAAACCTTCTCTTCATAGTTTTGGTAACTCAACTGTCAGGAATCAATTCTCAGAATAAAGAGAGCATGTGTTGTTGCCACGGAAAAAAAAAAAATTGCCTCCACTCGGAAAAAAACCCAGTCTGAATGTGGTTTCCATTTAGAGGTCAAACTAGCCACGCCCCCCCAGAGCCTAACAATACTCTGCGCTCTGTCCTCGGCTGACTCTTCTGAGTGAGTTTTTCAAAGGCTAATTTAAGAAAGTCTCCTTTGTTGTTTTCATCAACATTTCAGTCAAGACCACTTTATTCAAATGAAGGCCGCTATTCCATCTGCGGTACGGCTCAGTGTGGGAGCAGCAGGACCACAGAGCAGAGGAGGCATCAGTGACGGCAGGCATGACATTGACATAAATTCTCCTTTTGTTTAATGGCTTCACCAAGGACGGCACATTACGTGATAATGATAACTCTCAGGTACAATGGTGGCGGCGGCACAAACACCGTCCTTATTTATCCTCAAGCCACCGTGCTAGTTCCATCTCCTCCATCGTCTTTGTATATTTTCCCACCCGTTGGTCCTTAAGGTTTTACACTGCTGTGTTGAACACCCTCACCTGACTCCACACTTCCTCCCTTGAACCTTTGTGATTCATCCAGTCATTTGGCCTGTGTGTAGTAATATAACTGTGGCTCATGTGTAAAGGTAGCTCATTTTCTGTCAATTCAAATTAAGATTTGAGGGATGTATTCATGAGATAAAACTTCATGCAAATCAACATTTGATTTCACAGAAAGGGGGCGTGGCCTCAGGCTTCAAGCACGTAGTGACCAACGGCATGGATGTAAAGCGCCTGCTTCACGTTAAGGGTCGCCGGATCATCAGAGCAACAGAGGTGGCAATGTCCTGGGGCAGCTTCAACAAAGGAGACTGCTTTATCGTTGACTTGGGAAAGGTGAGCTGGATATACACACACACACATACGTAGTGTAGTTTAACCTCTGTGATTTCTGTGAAATTGTTAAGGCTTACACATTTTTAAATCTGCCTTCCTGGGTTTTTCTCTCCTGCAGGACATCTATCAGTGGTGCGGCAGTGAGTGTAACCGTTTCGAGCGGTTGAAGGCCTCCGAGGTCGCCATCAGCATCAGAGATAATGAGAGGAATGGCAGAGCCAAAGTGCATATGGTCGAGGAGGGGGAGGAGCTGCCTCCCATCATAGAGGTCAAACACACACATTCCTCAGTTGTCTCCCTCTTCTAGTAAATGTCACCACTTTAACCTAAGAGGTGATCACTCGAGGGCAGAAACTTTAAGTGCAATTAATGCATTAGACTGCCATGGAGTGAGTCAGCGTGGGAACATCGGGACACAATTCTGGCCTTTATAACGCGCGGCTCATATGCCAACTCTGTGCCAGGGCAGCTTTGTAGACACTTCCTTTACAGCAAGAGTGGAGGGTAAACTCTGCAGAGGCCTAATGAGAGAGAAAGTTGGGGGGGGGGGTTAACACAACTACTTTCAATTTATGAAGACATTTTGTAATCTAAATGAAGCTGAAAGGAATCACTACCAATGCTGTTTTGTGCTTAAAAACTATCAGTGCTAATGATGATAAAGGCTTAAATGAGAAATGCCTTTGCTTGTTGTTTAGGCTCTGGGACCAAAAACCGCCATTGCACCAAGTACTCCAGATGATGACAGAGTGGAGACTTCCAACAAGAACAGGGGTGCCCTCTATATGGTGAGAAACACAAGTGACAGATCAGTTTAATCACACTGATATTCATATGTGGGTGGAAAGATTTCATAGCTAAGCTATTTCACAAAGCAGGGTATGAAATGTCATCTTGTAATTATAAATAAGCCTGTTCTATAATTGTGTGGAACTGATGTGAAACCAGCTGCAGAACAGTCACCATGACCTACAAGGATAGTCACAGATAATTTGAAGAGTCACAGAAGAAGACTTTACAAAATCAGACCATAGATCTCAAATTTGGGGGCAAAAAACCCCCAAAAAAACATAACAACCAGTTCACATTGTATCCTTGTTGGTAGCTCATTTGTTAAAGTCTGCAGTTCATGTGTTCTCTTCATTGTGCCTCTGAAAATCGAGTCTGTGCCTGATGCTGCCCCTTTGCTTTTTCAGATTTCAGATGCATCTGGCTCCATGAAGGTGACATCTATAGCTAAATCCAGTCCCTTCAAACAGGCCATGCTGTCTCCAGAGGAGTGCTACATCCTGGACAACGGGGTGGACAACACCATCTTTGTATGGAAAGGTGCAGCAGAACATTTTTGTGATTACGCGCTTGACATTAGCTTTTAGTGTCTCCGGCCATGCACAGTGCTAGTTTTTTCTGCACAAATTGATTTTGGGCCGTTGGTGTTCTTGGAAGTCCTGACTAAAATGTTGGGAGAAGAACAGTTTATAACTGTACCATATATCTGCCTCAATCAGCCTCCCTAGTTAAATATTCGCCAGATATTTCTCCCTCAAAATAGTGTAAGGAATAACTCCACCTCCTTTGTTTTTAAAAACTATGGCCTTCTCATATCTTATCTGATTCCAAAAGGTTCCAAAGCCAACACGTCGGAGCGTAAAGCAGCCATGGCTGCAGGTCAGCAGTTCATCACAGACAAGGGATACAGCAAAAACACAACGGTAGAGCCAACATATACTTCATAACTCTGATAAAAAATATTGCAATTATATGTCCCACAGTGCAGCTAACTGTAGAGGCAAATTTTTGACCTGCAGATCCAGGTACTTCCTGGAGGAGGAGAAACATCTCTCTTTAAGCAGTTCTTTTCCGACTGGAAGGATAAGGATGCGACCACAGGCCCAAGTAAGGCCTACACTATTGGCCACATAGCCAAAGTGGAGCAGGTGCCCTTTGATGCCTCCACCCTACACACAAACAAAGCCATGGCGGCCCAGCACGGCATGGTGGATGACGGCAAGGGCAAAGTTCAGGTAGGAGGGTGTTAAAAAGTGAAACGATAGTAAATGTGAACAGAGTTGTGAATTGTTTAAAAAGATTGTCTGGCATTCAGATCTGGCGTGTCGAGAACGGTGCAAAAGTGCCTGTGGATCCCTCCGCCTATGGGCAATTCTATGGTGGAGACTGTTACCTCATCCTGTACAGCTACAGTCGGGGATCCCGGGAGCAACACATCATATACACCTGGTGGGTAAAAAGAGTAAAACATGTATAAAGAATATAATCTCTGTAATACAGTATGAACAAAAGCTCTTGCAGATCTCTCACACGCATAAATGACCTGTTTCAAACTGTGTTGGTGATGCTGTGTCAGGCAGGGGCTGAAGTGCACACAGGACGAACTGGGAGCTTCAGCATTCCTCACGGTGAAGCTGGATGACTCAATGGGAGGATCCCCAGTTCAGGTTAGAACCTGACCTAATGGAAACCTTAACATTATGTACACAAACAGGTCTCTGTAGACATGACTTTGAAATAATGTTAGCAGTGATTGAGCTTGTATATTTTTTTCTTCCTAAATGACTGACATGAACAGATAGAGGTGGTATGAGATCCTTCAATGTTGAGTAAGAACTTGTTGCTCATCACGCATCTAGTACATGCATTTTTAACTGCTGGTGTGTATCTAATGAGTTTTTGTAGCTCACAAAAACTGATAAATACTAACGGCCTGTCTTCTGATACTTTAAATTTCTTAACTATTACGGAGGATTTAGTGTAGCTGACAAATACTAATTACCTCATAAATATCTCCTAAGAAAACAAATAAAACCCAGAATAACCAGCAGAGGGTGGTGTTTCCTTAGTTTTTATTTTGACCCTCACACACCACCCAAACTGAAGCCCTTTCACACAAGAGGTGTCCTAACTACAAGATATGCATTAAAACATGGGTAAACCTTGAGCCTCAGTTAGTGCTCGTTATACGTCAAACTCTCAGCAATAACGAAGACTTTTCTGACACGTTTTATGCAGATTTTCTCAAAACTATGTGAGCAGATGTGTATAATTTTGAGTATTTATTAAAAAACATGCATTCAAAATATTAGATGATTGTCATGAAACCATTTTGCCATTTTGTGATTGCATTTTAGATTTTATTTCAGTTCTGTTTCATTTCCCTGTGTATGAAAATCAATTAGCAGAAACTTGGTTTATTATAGTGAACATCAAGTGAGCATGAAATTATTTCTGTTTCATTATTGCTGTACACAGTGATATGGTCCCACTAATACTTAATATACTGATTTACACTTTGTGTTGGTCAGCCTTAAGAACAAAATCTAATGTAGGCTAACCTAGAATAGCTGGAAAAATCACAGCTTTACTGGTTATTTTCATTAATGACCAAGTTCCACCCACTCACAGGTCAGAGTAACCCAGGGCCAGGAGCCTCCCCACCTGATGAGCATCTTCCAGGGCAAACCTATGATCATCCACATGGGAGGAACGTCACGCAAAGGTGGACAGACACAGACCGCCGGCACTCGCCTCTTCCACATCCGCCAGAGCTCCTCTCGTGCTACCCGTGCGGTGGAGGTAAGCTGTTTTGCAGCACCCCACTCTGTGTGTGGGTGTGTGTTTGGGAGTTCTTATTTCCTTCTCCCACCTCTCTGCTTCCTCAGGTCAAGCCTAGTGCATCCAATCTGAACACCAACGATGTGTTTGTGCTGAAAACTCCAAGTGCCTTGTATGTGTGGCGGGGCGTGGGCGCCAGCGATGAGGAGGTGGGCGCGGCCAAGCATGTGGTGGCCTTCCTGGGTGGTAGTCCCAACAATGTGTCGGAGGGCAAGGAGCCAGGTGGGTGTCCAACAGAGAACACGTGAAAACTTTCCAGGGATATTGCTCAGTTCTCGCCTGCTGTTTTAAAGCTACCTACAAAAAAGCAAAAGGGTGTATAGGTGAAGAAATTAATTATGTATAGCCATCAAATTCTGCCTTTATTTGCCAGTTACACTAAAACCTGATGGGGCCACTAACACAGAACATAAACATTTCTGGTCTGGTTTTGATTACACTTAAAAAGATGCTGCGTCTCACCGCTCAGCTGCCCAAAGAGGTCATGAGTCACTTCCTGTCCAAACAAACAAAGCGCCAATTAAACGTTACATGTAGCTTAAGTCTGTTGCTCATTCTTCCCTCACAGCTGACTTCTGGTCTACTCTGGGAGGCAAGAAGGATTACCAGACGTCACAGAGTCTGCAGAAGCCCGTCAAACCCCCACGTCTGTTCGGCTGCTCCAACAAAACGGGACGACTCATCGTAAGTCAGAGAGTGGAGAGAAGAATGCAGCTCCAACCTTTTTTTTTATACGAGTCTTGATATCGCATGTGTATACAGATGTGGAAAATTACATTAGTAAATCAATATATAGTTTTAATCGATAGGGTTAATGACATTTGAATACACGCAAACCTACTTCCCTTTGCTTCCTCTCTCAGGTGGAAGAAGTACCTGGAGAATTCACTCAGTCAGATCTGGCCACTGATGACGTAATGCTCCTGGACACCTGGGATCAGGTAAAACGAGCCTCTCGCCATGTGCAATGTCATTTTCAAAATTTCTGTAGATCATACTTTGAAAACTGTGACTCCCTCCTGTAGCTCTTCATTTGGATTGGCAATGAGGCGAACGAAGCGGAAAAGACAGGAGCTCCCAAAATAGGTTTGTTGCACTACAATTTTAAAAGATTAAACAAATGTAACTTTCATTAGCTTTCATAGCTGCTGGGTTTGGCTGCCAGAAAATGTTTAACAGCATCTTGCATGATAAACAGAATCAGTTGTGCTCAAGTATTTTAAATTTCAAATCAAAAGACTCATTGTAAATAATACAAACATAAGCTTGTGTTCATCTCAAATTCAGAACTCAAATTCAGGTATCCTTGACTCTGTGGACCTTTTTTTAGCCTCCTCTGGCTCACTTTACTGTTGTCGTTGACTCATCAGTATTTCTTAAGTTACAGCAGGTACTAAACAGCACAAAGAAAGTGAGCCAGGCAGCTGGTGGACATAGTGGAGTAAATTAGGAGCTTAAAGATCACATATTTCCCTCATAAGTTGGAGCTTATCTATACTAAATAACACACTCTTGCTTGGTATTAATTTTTGAACATTTAAAGTTTCCTTTTTTTTTTTTTGCAGAGTTGATGCTGTTTGATTTTTACATGTTCTAATTTACCCTCTATCCTCCCTGCCCCTGCCCCTTCCTCTTTCTCTTGTCATGCAGCAAAAGAATATTTGGACTCAGATCCCTCTGGTCGCAAAGGAATTCCCATCACCACCATCAAACAGGGAGCAGAGCCTCCAACTTTCACTGGCTGGTTCCAAGCATGGGATTCCAAGATGTGGGAACAAGATCCGTTGGAAAGAATCCGCGGCCGTTTCTGAAATCAGAACTGCAGGCTCTCCATTTCTGTCTGACTCCTTACCTATCCAGCACTCTCTATTGCTGTTTTTGTTCATTTTAATTCCAATCCCCAAGTGCCATAAAACCGATGTTATCACTGTTTGAGTTTGAATGGCTGCCTCTAAGCCTTGATCAGGGTGTGGTGCACTGGACTTAACATAAATGAGAATAAATCACATCTGCATGCAAATGGTGGCCTCTGGTAGCAATTATGTTTAACTGGTAGAAATGCTTGATTGAGATGTTACCTCCAAAAGCTTGTTGCCTTCACATCTTTAGTAAATACCCACCTGGGCTCTAATATGACCAGGAATTAAGAAAATATGAAGGTCAGCGGGACAATCCTCAGTGCTATGTGTGTTCTGAAGAGTTTCTTATAATAAACTATATCAAAACAACTTCTTTATTAAACGTACATGCATGATGTTTGTTTGTTTTTATTGATACTGGAAAGTTGTATCCCTGCTAAAAGTTACATGCTTTATTTTTGTGCATAATCTGTGCTTGTGAATTTAAAAGTCAAACAGCGGTATGTGATGTGCATGACACATATGTAAACTCCATGAAATGCTTGCACGAATGGCTTTTAAATAAAATGTGCAGTGTTTCAAATCTGTGGTTCTTGGACATTCTTGAGGTTTGAGAACCTGTGCACAGCACCATCAGCATATTTATGATTTCCCTGCAGAAACTGGAAGGTTTCCTCTGTTTCATGGGGGGGAAATGGGATCTTGTTACAGCTTGCAGCATCAGTAAAAGTAGGAAGAAGAAAAGAAATGAAAGCTCTGCTCACAGCTCCGCTGCTCTTTAGGATCAGCACGCACGAAGCAGTGTGTTGCAAGAAACTGGGAATTTCTAGTTCTTGCACTGATGTGTTTACTCATATTTGAGTGTAGTTAATGTTATGTCCTCTAGGAGGAGACACAAAACACCATCTTCAGGGGGTCACACAGCTTGCGTGCTCCTAGTGCCAGTCTTGCCAAGCCTGGGTAAATATGGAGGGTTGTATCAGAAAAAGCATCTGGCATTAAAAATCTGTCAAACATGCAGATCCATCCACTGTGGCGACCCCTTGCAAAAATAAAGGAGCAGGCAAAAAACCTTAAGAATAATGCGACCGGAAATCTGTGCATAATTGGAAAACAATATATGCTGCAATTACAGGAAATGGTTACAAAAGATAATACAGAACCATGATGAGTCATGAACCATGCCAAATAATGTGAGAGACACAGCTTTAACCAAAAATGACCACGTTATCAGAAAGAAGAAGCAGTAACATTACAAACATTGACTATTTCTTACAATGTTGCTTTCACTCATACCTGAGTATCATCCAACCTAAATCTGTGCATAAGTGAAAACAAAATATATGATGCGATTATGAGCAATGGTTACAAAAATAAACTTACTTGAACATTTTAATAACTTAATGTTAAAAATTCTGTGCTTGTCCTTACCACAGGTCTGAGGGCACAGGCCAGCAAAGGTCCTGTGTACTGGAAACAACTTTCAAGTACTCTGAGACAAATTTGACACAAATGGAGCAACTCTGTGAAGTCTAAGTCATTGATCTTAGCTCCATGACATATCCAATCCAAAAAAATTCTTGAATCAGGTTATTTCTGTCTACACCATAATCTGCAAACTAAGATAAAAACCCCATATTGATTCAAAGGTCTTATCCAGAGGAAGGTTGTCTCCGGTGAGGACTGAAGTCTCTTTTAAACCATGTATTTCAGCCCAGTAGCAAGGGGCCATTAGTAAAGTATACTGGGGCAGCTTGATTGGCAAGATGCATTGCTGTTTAGAGTAGTGATGGTGTTTCCAACAACTGATTCATCTATAAAGCAAACTGGGGACATTCCTTTATAAGTATTTCTTTCATAAAGTCAGTATTTTCACATTAAAAGTCTTTCAAACCACCTGTTTAAATGTGAACAAAGGGCACCTTTCAGCTGCTCCCATCCAATTTGTTTCACACTAACAGCACAACTGAATTAAGAAGCTAAAATGAAAGCAGTCTGTATGCAGAGGAGCTGCTGGTTCAGTTTGCTGCAGGCTGCCTTCCTCTCTCTTTCTAGCAGCAGGGGTGAGCGTAAGGGGGGCACAGCATTTAATCCTCCACATTCAGTTACAAATTATAAGTAATTAAACTGGCTCTTTTTTTTTTTTGTGGGGCAGTAAAAGTCTGATGTACTGGCTCTGGGGCCAAGGGATATTTATTTATTTGTATTTTATATTTAATTGCTGAACATTAGTTCTCGTAAGTGTCGCCAGACAATCGGAAATACTGAACACAGTTACATTTTGTGCAGCAGTTTATCCATATCTCCTCTTACCTTGGACTAAGAATAGGTTTTTTTAAGGACAATGTGTTGACTGCTATTGAGCTCCAAACATGAGATAGGACCTCACAAACCTCCCTTTAAATAGCCCTGTACCCACACAACAGGGGCGCTATTACAGGCATTCAATGACACAGTAACCTGCATTACCAGCCTCTATTGCAATGCGGTGGCGCTCCACAGATCTTCCCCCTGATCTTAGCTGGCTGTGGAGGGATAAAGCTGAGCGCTATTCGGTCATGTGATTCCTGTTTTTTTCCCTCCTCCTAAATTGAAAGGCAGGAGCAGAGCGGTGGTGGGGGCCCAGATTGCCTTCCTACTTGCAGTGGATGCATCGCTTTCTTCCTCACCCTACCTCCCCCTTTTTTTTTCTCCTCCCCACATCAACATTACTGTTTCTCGCTCGGTGTGATATCTTCACTCCCTTTTCCACATTTCCTTCGCCATGGCGGGGGCTATTATTGAAAATATGAGCACCAAAAAGTTGGTGATAATGGGAGTTACTCTGCTTTTGTTCCAGGCGTTCGCCTTCATGGTCGGCGGATTAATTGGTAAGTTGTGCTTTTGTCTTTCTCCTTTTCCATCCCGTACTTTTATTGTGTGTTTTTTTAGCTAACGTCTGCGTTTGCACGCGTGTTCCTTCGGTAAAGTTTGAAGTTGAGTTCATCGCTATTCACCTTCATAGCAGCGGTAATAAATGCTCCCCGGTGAAACAAAAGACGAAGGGCGCTAACTTTTAGCTGCATTTTACCTTTCGAGACGAACTGCACCTCAGCTAAATCACTGCTTTTGTGTCAAGGTGTTCGCTGCCCTGCGTGCCGCCGCTGTTGGCTTCGTTTCTTTGCGTAAAAATAACACCGAACATCACACTTTTAGTGGTTTATTTCAACACCGAAAACATCTGAGATGCCTTTTTTTTTCCCTTTTCGCCCCACTTCTTTGATCCAAACTCGAATGTTCCCTCTCCCCTTTCTCCTCCCCTCCTCCCCGTATGTAATGTCTGCTGTGTGGGGCCCTCAGGCAGCATCTCTACCTTCCTTTCAGTCCTTCCTTTCCCCTCACTCCGTTTTTCTCCCCCCTTTTTCTCCCCAAATCCCCATCGCCTCGCAGGCAGAGCATTCATGTTCCTCCCTTCTTCCACAAGTTTAATTTGCATTGAGACAGACAGTGCTACACACACACACACACACACACACAGCTGTCAAAGTTGCATTTTGCCTTCGGGTCTGCATTGGAGTTGCTGTCAAGTTTCTTCAAATCCACCCACTCAAATCCACACACACACACACACACACACAAGCCCCACCAGCAGCGCACCAGCACGGTCGATAGAAGTTGGGTTCATGTGAAAGATGCCTGTGTTGCTTTTAGGGCTGAGTCTGGAAAACCACCCACCAGCCAGCCTCCCTCTCTGCGTGTCCCCACACGGTCCGGCTCACACTCTCTACATAGCTGATAAATTAGCCTGTTTGGTTCATTCCTGGCTGAGATGGTTTTAATGAAGCCAGATTCCTTTGTGTTTGCTCCGTGGCCGGGGGCGGCAAGGGTAATTGAGTAGAAAGGGGGTTTTCTCCCCTTGTTTCCCGACAAACCCGGGAACACGGCATGGGGTCAGCGGGCTGAGGGGATGGCCATTATTCTGGACACACTGGGATGGAGACTGGAGGAGCTGGTGTGCCTCTGGACTCACAGGGTCACTTGATAATTGAACTCCAAGGGGATCCAGATAACTGGGTTTAATTCACTTCAGTGGGTAGTCCTTGTTGCTCTGTGTGGATGTGTGCATTTTAATTTTAAGCAGCCTTTAGCTCAGATGATGATTCTCCTGGTTGTGTTTTATGACTGTGAAAGCCTATAGGTGTGTACACTGTGGCATCCGCCCTTTAGCTCTTATGAGTGAACAGATATGATTAGATTTTCAGATAAATAACAGGATCTTTCTGGATAGGTGAACACAGGTTTCTTCCCCCTATGGTTACTGCACCTTTGGACATCATAAAAGGCTGAAAAATGCATCAGTCTTAAAATGTTACTAATGAGTTGTTGCTTGTTTGAGTGATGAAAAGGGCTTTGCATCATCTTTGATATGCCACTAATCTGTTTCATGATGTGAAAACTCTGAGCTTTGCTCAGCCCCACGAGTACCCGAGACTGATTACAGCTTATGGCCCCTACTAGGATTTTTACTAACAGCTTCATAACTTCCCATGAGTTCTTTCAGATTTGCTCAAGCGTTTTGCATATTTATCTTAAAATGTGAGATTTTGTTTGCTTTGAAGGCTGATTTGATTGCATAAGAACTTGGATAGACTTAATTGATGGAAGGCATTTCTGATGACTGTATGAGTAGAGTCACTGTCCTATTTGTTATAGGCTAATACTTAAACCATAGGATTCTGAGATTTAGACCTTTTGGTAGAACAAATTGGGTATCTTCTGTTCCAGTAGTGCTCACAAAGTATGAAAAACATTCAGTTGGATGAACCTTTGATGTAGGCATATGTTTTTACTCTTTGCCCTAGTTTTGACTTTCATAGCTCTCCCAGGTATCTGTTCTCTTATGCAGTCTGTCTGTGGGAAGTGTGTAAAGAACTAAAAGTTAAATCTGCTTACTTCACTTATCGGTTCTACTTGGGTTTCTTATTTCTGACTCTGAGTCCAGTTTGTATTCCTGCAATGTAGTGTAGACTTCCAGGTTTAGGTTGTAGTTTGGTGGTTTTTGTTGGCGGTCAATTTCATAGATTACCTTCTAAGCTATGGATGACTTGATTTGCAAGAAAGAGTTGAGACTGTCTTGTACTAATATTTGAAAGAAATACTCCCTTTCTGACCTAATTTCCATTAACCCGATTGCATCATAATATGTTGGCTTCATGTCTGAAAAAAAACATACTGGTCTAAAACAAAGGTCATGTATGTTGAGTTTTCCCAAATTCACTTTACAGGTCTGACTAAAACATGAAGTGGTCAGGAGCAAGAAATCTGTATGTTTGTGGACACATTTATTTATTTGACAGCACAGCTTTGGAATTAATATATTTCAGCAGGAAGTATATATTGTGTCTGCATCATCAATGTGGAAATTCTTCAGTGGGGATGCATCTCACTTAACAACTTAAAATAAAGTAAAATAAAAGTTGTGGAAAAAAAGTGGATGTGGCAGATGGCTGATGTACTTTAATAGATTATTCTAGTTTACTTGAACCTAAACCAGTACATATAAAAATTGTGTTTAAAGGCATGACAATG
>VUQJ01023436.1:0-12135 GCA_015108635.1 Andinoacara biseriatus
TGGGACATGCCCGGAACACCTCACCTAAGAGGTGCCCAGGAGGCATCCTAGTCAGATGCCCGAGCCACCTCAAGTGGCTCCTCTCGATGTGGGTTATATAAGAATGTAGTTTAAACAGCCATGCTTTGAATCAATTTGTTTCCAACTGAAGACAACAGGTTTCTACATGAATTTGTTGCATGCTTCACTGACGGGGTTGCGTGGACATCAGCAAGGGATTTAATAGCCAGGTGCCCACTTTCCCACTGCTTAATATACCAGGAAGAAAAAATAGATTTTGGAGAAGAACAATACTGTGAATGCTTTAAAGCATTCGTGGTACATTCTAGACTAAATCTTTACTGTAAACTCTTAAGCAATTGTATTGAGGTATCCTCCTCATTTACTGAATGAGTAGCTTGCATCAGCAATGGAGCTCAACTTTCTCAAAGTCTATGTATGTGCAGCATAATTCAAAAATTCTACCTCTACAAAGAGCATCAGATACCAGCTTCAGAGACATATGCAAATAAGGTTAACTGGCTCTACTGTCCTCTAAAGAGCTTGGCTACACACCCAGAGAACTTGTGTAATGCACTCTCAGTGTCACCATATTATCTTGTCCCTATCCACACAGACAGCTGATCTCTCCCTGTCACTGCATAATTGAAGAGTTGTTGGTATCAGGGATGTGATCCTGACAGGAATGCGAAAGTGTCACCTTAGACCCCGACAAGCAGAGCAGCGGAACCACCTGAACACACGCAGGGTGCACTCACAGGCCAGAGAAAGCTGACTATCCCCCCACGACTTCAGTCACAGAAGCTATTGGCCCATAATATATACATGTAACAGATGTGTGCACTCCAGTGTAATGTGAGAGAGCGCCACATTACAGACGCACCAGATCTTCTTTTTAGAACAAATGAGGCAATTCAGAAAATGGATTGAGATTCAGCTCACAGGTTGGGAATGAGCCAAAATTGATTACTGATATATCAATAAATTGGGTAATGAATAAAAGCCCATTACTAACCATTCAAAACTAATAGCACTTTAACTGCCTCTTTGTCTCTGCTTTTCCATCAGCTCTAGTGGAAAACCCGCAGCTCTCTGACCCATGGGGGAGGATGGATGCTCCAAAACTGAAGAGGATAACAGGGGAAATAAGCAAATACAAAACACGAGTAAGATTGTTAAACTCAACAAAAATCTCAATCTCCTGGTCAAAGAACAAAAAAATGTGTTTTCCTACTTGACGCTGATGCTCATCTTCTTTGTGGATGCAGCTTTGCTGACCCTCTTGCTTGGTCTGTGAGTTTGTGAACCCAAACACAAATCCCCCCCTCCCCATGACAGATAATTGTTGTTTGTTTGCTCTCTCGTCTCCCTCTCTTGTGGCATGTGTGTTGTTAACAAGTGCTATTGCTGTCAACTGATTAGTATGGCTCCTCTGCCTCTTCTTTTCACGAGAGAGGCCTGCACAGATAAACGTGAGTTTAAATGTGCAGAGTAAGCATCAAATTTTATCGTCATGTTCTTTCAATATTTTTTCATAGAGATTTTCCGTCAAATAAATAAACATTTATTTATGTAGGCACTCTTGTCTTTTTTGCTACAGCAGAAACTTTGAATGAAAGAAAAACAGAAAAAAATTCTTCTGACAAGTTACATAAATTACATCAAAAAAAAGTAATAATAAGTGAACTAAACTTAATTACTCTTTACACTACAAAACATTCTGTTTTGTGCACTCAGTCCTGAACACGTCTCAGGTTTGTTTAATTTCTGTTTGTGTTATTGAATGCTGTATTGCTGTATTGTATCTCAAATGAACTATTAGCCAATTTAAGACACCACTGGACTTCTAATGATTAATGGGCTCTATTATGACCATTTTTAAATTCTTATCATTTAGATTTTTTTTTTAACATTTAATGTAAGTTTCAAGTAGGTATAAAATGTTTTTCCTTTATTAAAAAAAGTTTACTAAATTTTTGCGGGTTAATAAATAAAGGCCAAATTGTCTATAGTACTGGTCATTCAAACATAGATTTATATACATCATATTTAGATATATCATATCAATATAATACTTATACTGTATATAATGGAACATATCATTTCCCCGTGTACCAATCTCTAATGGGCCTCTCAAAATTCCTCTCTTTATGTGTCAAGCATTCAGACCAAGACTTGACAACTCTATCTTCCTCACATCTTAACACACGCCAAAGTCCTCAGGGCACTCTGGAAAATTAACCATTTAATAGCAATAAATAACAGAGTCTGACTCAAGGGGACTTCAAATCACTTTCTCTTTTAGGCACACACACAATGAGCAGCCTTACAGTTTATAGCTGTTTAACACCGAACATTTGACTGAGAGAGAAGATCATATGTAACACACATTTTTTTCTCCATTTATACACACAGCAACATTATAAAAAACTTAAATATTATTATTGTTTAACATCATGCATTCTGCTGGGGGAATGCACCAAAAAAAGCTGTTGATATACCAAGGTTACCTACCTGTAACTACACAAATTAGCTTAAATATTTGTGCAGAACTCACACTACAAGTTAAGTTATATTTGAAAATAATTTAAAAAATAATTAAAAAAAATAAATTCCAGATTGGTTCCACCGTGGCTAAATGCAAATGTGAAATGCATCACACAATAAAGCATCAGTGAATACATTAGAAACATAAAATATTAATAGATGCACAGGGAATGTGTTTTGCATTATGAGTACTTTTTAGACTTTAAATAGATTTTGCTAATAATTGTTGCATACATTCACATTAGTGGCATCAGTGAGACCAGAATTTTCTCTTGTAACGTCGTATTTGTATGTGGTAGTATTTCTATTTTTCCTGATGATGCGTTCTTCAATATTTTTTGGTTTGAAGGAATTGCGTAACCCGCGCGCTGAATCCGTGCTATTTTAGGCTCTTGGCCTGGCACTCTGACATTGATCCCTTGTTTTCAGTTACAAATATACATTTCTTACTTCTTTCCTTTTTTTCCCCTCTCTTTGACAGTGTATACAGTCATTATGCCTTGTATCAGTCAAAATGGAACATTGATTATTTGTAAAAACATAAGTACAAATCAAATCAGCATTGCATAGGGACAGATGAGAGCTGCCTACCTGTGCACACGCACGAAATGGGGGCGGTTATTGACCAATTGATTTGATGTGAAGGAGGGGCATTCTTTTTCCCCACAGTGGAAAGACCTTGACTGTAAGGCTAGCAATCACTCCGCTACCTTACCTCCAACTACAACCACCTCTAATACCCAACTGTGTCCTCAATCTCCCATCCAATGGGCCCAAGTATGCAACTTTTCCGTCAGCACGTTATGTATTTGGCTTTCTATTTCACTTTAATAGGGGAGAAATTGGCAACATATTCTTTTACAGCCCCCTGGCACCATTAGAAAGCCTGCTGTCATTTGGATTATTTATGAAAAACTATTTCATGCTTACTTACATTTGCCGCTTATTTTCCCCCAGTGTGACCTGCAGCAGATTTAGTTCCATTTTGAAAGCCTTAAAGCCAATTCTTTATGTCTGCAGGTCAGCCTTGTCGATTGAGTCGAGATTGAAATGCCAGTGTGTAGTGGGAAAGGTATGGTAAGAGGAAACCAATAGTCTTTTATTGTGTAGGGGGCTATAGCAAAGAGAAAAGGAAGGGGTATACTGAAAGAGGTGAAATGATAAAGGGGTGGGAGCAGGAGGAAAGGGGGTGATTTTAAGCAGATATAGAATTGGAGACACCTGCAGAAATAAGAGGCAATGCAAAGGCAAAAGTTGAGGAATGAATGGCACACAAACATCCAGCTGCACGTGAACAGAAAAGACAACAAAGACCGGAGAAGAACTGAGTCAGCAAACTGAAGAAAGTAAAAACAGAAAAGACATAAAAAAAAAAAAGAAAGTGGTCTTAAATCTGTGGGGTTTTATACTTCATCCAAAAACATGTCAAATACCATTCCAAGCACAGTGTTTTACAAGGACTACAATGATAAACTTTGCTGGGGCATTTTGTTTGTGTTTCTTTCCCCCTGTGTTTCTAGAATCTGTACTCATATTCTTGTCTATACAAGAAAATTGTTCATCTTTGTTTTTCAACATCTCAAATGAATCTAAATAAACTTCCCCACTAAGGAGCTCGACAGGCCAGGACAAAACAGTCACACTCCCCTTGGAGCATGCATCTATACTCATAATCCCATACTGTATGAGATGGGGTCTTTCACTCCCCATTGAGCACACACGCACACACACACTTTTGATCCTGGCCTGGCTTGGGCTTTATACAGCGACCTTAATAAACTGCTGTGTGGCTGAGCAGGTTTGTCACTGTCACAGGCAAATGATGTAATTAATGAGGGTGTAGTGGAGTGGATGGGAGCTGGGGTGTTAGATTTTAAACACCTCTCCAGCTGACTGCGTTTGGGGAGGCCCAGCTGGACACAGCCAGCAGATCAATATGGGGTCAGGGGTCAGTCAACCCTCCCATTATGGCCAAGGTAGCTCCCATCATCGTCTGGCTAACGATGCCTGGAGGAGGTCCGGTGATGGAGTCACTGCAGAGAGCAGTTTTTGGGGGTTCAAACTGAAGCTGGTTTGGTTTAAACTTCATGTCTGCAAGATTTGTCAGTATTGTTGAACAACTTCACCATAACTGCGGACTTTTTCTATTCTGTCACTGAGAAATGTTGGTCACTCTGTTGGAGCATACCCGGGTGATAATGCCCTTAACACTTCAGATCCAGCATGCTTATCACTTGGGAATCAGCCGAAGCTTCGCACAACAGCTTCCTTTATGTTAGGACTCTGTTATGTGTAAAAAAAATATATATATATGTGAGAAAAAAGTAAAAGAATTTTTATATGCAAGACCAAAAAGAACCACAATATTTGGAAAAACAAAACAAAAAACAGAAAGCTCTTATTTAATCATTTAAGCCTTAAATTATTTATACACAGACAATTTTTTATCCATGGAATCTTATTCCATGTCTTTATGAAAATATTTTACTCATATTTTAGCAGCCAAATAGTGTGCAGTTTCTCATGTTTTTTTTTCCGCAAACACCAAATGTGAAGAATATGTGTCATATTCTTTTATAATAACACTCACATACTCAACCCAGACCAAAAGAATGTGATTCAGATCCACCAACCAACCCAAAATTTCATGAATATTCCCTTTTCCACATCCTTCACTGCTCCACCAATCTCACCTTCTTTGTGGTTTTTCTACCCCCCGAAAGGGCCAAAAGACAATCCTATCCTAAACTATATGTTGATGGCCTCTGGCTAATGTCAAAACAGAACAAAGTAAACAGCGGGGGATCATGGGAAACTGGTCAGACTGGTTTAATCAATAAATTTAAGCCTATTGATTTGGGCTCATTATGGTACACTTTTTGTAATGATGAACACTGTCAAATCTAGTGGTTGTAAATTAAAATTAAGTGGATAAAAACTGTTACCTCTCACCCTGAGGTCTTTACTGTTTGTCCAGCTATAATTATAAATGTATTGAAACTGGATATGTTTCTCAAATAAATGCTTGTGTTAATATTTCCTTTATTGTAAAGTGCCCCGCTGAACTGCATAACATGCAATATGCGAGTGAAACTCCAGATTCCCCCTTTTTCCTTTGGAAACAGTGTTTGTGAGCATAACTTGGAGAAAATGACGAGTGTTATTGTTAGCTGTCCATTTTTGTTCTGCTGCAGTTGAGTTGCCTTTGAATATATTTTACTGCTAAGATTATTTTTAAGACATATTTATCTTCCATTGAATATGTTGATTTTTATTTGTGCCCAGAAATGAGCTTTCTTACATTTGGTTAACTATCTAATTCTCATTGTAGGGTCTTTACCTTACAATACAAAGCGCCTTGAGGCGACTGTTTATTATGATTTGATGCTATATAAATAAAATTGATTTGAATTGAATTGAATTAATTTAAAAATATCAGTCTTTGTGTCATCATTTTGGTATGATTAATTTAATGTTTATAAAAGTAATTGTTATGGTTAAAATAAACTTATTAATCATTGTTAAATTGATTTCCATGACCGGACATTAATATTTTAAGTCTTTGAATAACTTCTAGAAGGAAAATTTTGTGCACTAATTATTTTCAAGCTATATATATTTTTTCACCTTTATTATACCTTTGGATTTGTTTTTATTTTGGAGAAATTCCTGCTATTGTGATACTTCAAAAATCACAAGTCTGCCTTTAAGAGTCTGAAGCCTTATTAATCTATGATTTCTGTTCATATTAGAGGTATCCATTTCAGAGCACAACACTGCAGAGATAAGGAAGCAACTCCAGCAGATCCATACAAGCATCAAAATATTGTATATATTTTATCTGTCCCTCACCTGTCTTGGATCTTCGGGATTTTTATGTCCTTGGTTCCCTAAGGAATACTGTGTCCAATTTTGTTCATGATGTTGATACATTATTAATATTACAGCAGGGGAGCATGGGAAATCGTTCCTGGCCAGATTGCATTTGATCAATATTCTCAAAGGGCAGAAGCCTCATTAATCTAAAACTTCCCTCACATTAGCACAACTGTCCAATTCAGACAACTCTTTCCTCACATTCAGCAGCCATTCAGATGCAGGAATACTAGGACCTGTTGTCTTATTGACTTTGATATTGATGCATAGCATTTTTATAAGAATCCTTGCTATTAAAACATGATTAGGTTTGATTGAGCATGTTTAGATTTTTTATGAACAGAAATGGGTGAAAAACATTTTATTTCAGAATTTATGCTGATCCAGAACTCAAAATGAAAAAGAGCACAATTTTCCTACAGATATTATATTTTTGTTTCATTGAACTGGGACTTTACATTCTACTTAAAGAGAGAGACTAGAGAGGTTTATTCATATTCTGTGGCACCTTTCAATTTCAAATTGGTAAGCAACTGTTTTTTTAGCATTAAGACATGATGAATGAAAGTGAAAATGTACATGAATAATATTCCAAAAGAAACAAACAAAACTTGCAAAACAGTTCACTAAATGTCATCAGGGTTTTGATGGCTAATCAGGTGAATCATGCAATGTGAAAACTTTGCGTTAAAGGAAAGTAATTTTTTAAGCATTTTACATACCACACAATTAATTTAGATCCTAATTAATTTTGAAAACAATTAGCAAACTAATTGCTAAAGACATAATTTAACTGAAGTCTCCTTTGTTTTTTTTTATGGCAAAGACGAGTACTAAATGTAAGCAGTGTCACACACATGCTGAGAGTTGATACTCATAGGTGTTTAAGGATGTGCCAGTGGATGCACTATATTATCTTCCTATGGACAGGCTAATCCATTATCAGTCTTCTTGCAGCAAGAGTGAAACGCTCGTAGTAGGGCAACTGTGCGTTCAGAGGCATCATTCAGGACAATGAGCTATAGCGAGAGAGTGACAAGTTAGAAAAATGTCCCCACTTTTCAGGCTGTACAAATGACATTTGGCCACGATAACTCACAACTGGACACTTCATTTCAAGTTGGGAGCTAGCTGGCCAGTCAAAAGCTATTATACCATCTTCTTTATTTGTGGTCTATGGTTTTGGTAGTGGGGCCATCGAATAAATACTGCTAAAATGCCACTTCAGTCAAAAATATTGGCCAATTCTTTCTCTGTCGTGACTGGGTCCGGATGACAACCTGTTTCTGATGGTATAAACCTTTAAGAGTCGGGAGGAGGGTAAGATGGCATCCATCATGCTCAACAACACCATAAGTTAGTGCAGGGTACATATGCAAGTGAAGGAAATTGACCAGTGCTGCTGGTCCCTTGAAGCCTTTCTATGAGCACAATAGTCAAATGAATTGATTACCAATTTATCATTGGGGGGAATTGCTTGCTTAGAGGAATAATCACTCAGCGATAAAGAAGAAATGGCTATGAATACATTTCAAGGATGACAATCTTTGAGGAGTAATAGTATAATTCGTCACTTGTGACAGTCTATTTGATTGTTCTGGATATTTCAGCTTGGTAGAATATTGGACACAATCACCCCAGTTTGTGAGATCGAGGCTAAGGTGTGTGTGAATTTGTTGAGTGGTGCTTTAATACAGTAATAAGGGAGTCAGAAGAACAGGCTTAGACTTCCTAAGCTGGCAGCAGCTTTATCACGCATCGCCTCATAAAGTCCCATCATATCTGTCCGCCGCTATTATCAAATGGGTGTTTAGTGTGGTTTTGTGTGCCTGTGTGTGGCTGTGTGAAAGAGAGAAAACCAGAATGAGTGAACAACCTCAATCGTGTCTGCGAGCTGTGGGTGATGACATTAAGACACAAAAGGATAAGCACAAAAAGTGAGTTGATCCCGGCTCAAGGCGAAAATACTGTGGGATCACAAAGATTTTGCAGTTTTGTAAGGAAAATAAGCCCATCCTCCCACACTGAACTGAAACATTTCTCTTTTCGTTCATATTCTGTCCTGCAGCCCAGGCAGCTGTGGTCAAACTTGGGTCAATAAAATGTCTGTCTGTCCATTGAGTTGCCACATCTATCAAAAGATGAAAGTTTGTCTTTAAAGGAGAGATAGAATTCAGTGAGGAGAAAGTGGGACCTTTCTGAGAGGCATGCAGGAAATTAATCAAGGAAATGGGGTTTTTGGTGTGCCTATATCAAATCTAATCTATCCTTTGTCCACATGTAGCCAGCTCCAAGCCTCACCAATCAAGAGCGACACGCTGGTTTTATGAAAAGCCACTTGTTCCCTGCATAATTGGGGGGTCTCACTGCTGAGTTAAATGGGAGGTGGAGGTGGAGGGAGAGGCAGTCTTGTTTGCCCATGTAAAGTGTGATCCAGATAATAGCATTCTCATCAAAGGCGGCAATTACATTCATTACAACAGCGCAAGGCGCGCCTGCAAGGAAATTAAGTGGTGAGAGGAAAGAAAAGCTTAATATATACCTCCTTTATCCTATCCCCCCACCTCTCAGTTCTTTTTCAAATCCTCCACGTGGAGCGAGAGATCTCAAGAAAGAAACAGTCTCAGTAGAAGAAGAATAAATCTTGTCGAAGTCCCCCTTCACCTTTCTCCCTCCAAGAGCCTCCCGTCTACCGTTACTATGGCTGCACTTGTCTAGGATTAAAAAGCTTTTCCAGAAGGGTGATCTCTAATGCAGCTCTTACACAAGCCCAACAAATGACACCAAGTCTTAAAAAACTGGTCAAGGCCTTCTCTAAATTAAATTCCAATTTCTTTCAGGAGAGGAAGAGCAAATTAATTGTCCCGTGTGGCATTAAACCACAAACAGCCTGTAAATCAAGCAGTTAAGAAGAGAAGGGAACCTTTTCATTCAGGCCTTTTAAATGTGAATCAGAGCAAGTGGATAACACTGCAGCCTTCTCAAAGGCAGGTGTTGTCCCGGCGCTCATTTTAAATGTGGCAGACTGTGTATATTCAAACTCACTCATATAAATTAGATTAGTCATGTAAAGGTTTGGAGTTCAAGTCAGACCTTTAGAAAATGTTAAGTATATGAGTAATTGTATTTCAAATAGGCTGAAATTTTGGAGTAGCATGCTTGATTTAGAATCTATTAGATATTGTGCATATTATGTGTGACAGTGAGTTTCATAGGAAAAAGTCATATAAAGTCACATACTAAGTCTAAATGTAGGTCTAAATAAGCCCTGTTGGAGCGGTACCCGCTGTCAGTCTTATAATACATTGCTCACTATTGAACGTGTCATTAATGCAAAATTAAGTTTGACCCTTAAGTATTTTTAGACTTAATGAATTATACCTTCAAACTGAGGGCCACATGGGTTCTAACTTCAGGACATGTTTAGCAGGAAATACAACATAAGATTACCGCTTCAGTAATTGATATGGCAGGAATTACAAACAAAACTACTGAAACAAATGAGAGCACAGAGAAGTGCGCACTTTGTCTTTTTGTGGCGACAAATCATTGTGGCTGTGCGTAAATTATTCAACAGGATCAGGCCCCAGAGGAAACCTGAGCATAATTAAATTGCAATAAAATAACATTAGTGTGGACAGGCTGTTAGAAGGTGATGTAATTGGCTGCTCCGGTGGTCATGGTTCAACTGATGAGGTTGACTGTCATGTCTTCCGCTGGTCCTGTTTGTGCTGTCCCTGGGACTGACGCACACTGTAGGCTACCGTGCACTGAGCTTTCCATGCATGTACACAGTAATAGCAATGATCTGCGTAAACCTGGCGAGTAAAATGAACTCTGAACTTATGAAGATTACTGTGTTTGCTTTGTATCTTGCGTCAGTTGAGTACTTTTGTTTCCAAACTGCATGCGGTTAAATGAGAACGGAAAGAACGTATTTCAACACTGAGGCATGTGCGCCACCTAGTGTCCATATGGTTAAACTGTATTTACATGTTGCCAGGCAATAGCAGATATACTGTACATGCAGAATCAAATGCACCTCAAAAACAATTACATGAATGTGTTAAAATACTCTTTCTTCTCTGGTGCTACACATAGACACACTATACTCCTTATAAAGAATACAGTACTGAGCAACTCATGTTACAAAGAGTTCACAAGCAACAGGTTTACATTACTGTTCAATACAAATGGCCTGACCATAGTTTCAACGTGGTAAAAGGATACAGTGTTCTCACTCTACTGTGGTCATTTATTATCTTCTCCTCAGTGGTTCTTCTACGACTTTGACACAAATGGGGGAATGTGATCTTCATTACGCACTTACTAGTAAATTATTGATCGTGATAAAACATGGATGAGTCAATAGCTTTTGAAAGTATCGCAATTGTTGTGCCTCATTTACCTCTTGAGCGTAACAGCAAGCTGCACATCTGAAAATGTGCCATGACATGGATGTGAATGGACAGGCTATTGGTTAACCTTTTTAGCTTTTCTCTTTTAGAGATGGGTGTTTCAAATCCACATGAACATGACAGCGCGTTTGAATGACAAATATATTGGGAAATAATTACATTGCACAATTACATGATTTAAAAGAGAAACTCATAAGCAAATTTAGGAAGCTAACAAGATAACTAGAGATTTTAAGATTTTATAGTACTGTGAAAAACTCTTTATATTTTGCTTCCAAGGAGCCAGGCTTTCTTGTAATGTTTAAAGTGGTCTTGAGCAATAGTTCTCCAGGCTTTGTGAAGGTCTTTCAAAGTGTTTCTTTGGACTTTGGTTGCTTTTTCACTCATTTTCAGTGTTGTCCTTGTACCATTTTTAGAGGAATGTGTTTTTTGTTCGTTAAGCCCTTTTAAGCTGATCTATGAATCATTCAAGTGTAAAAAAGGCACCTAACCCAATGGATGAACTAGTGTTGTGTCTACACATAACAGGCAACTTAGCAAAGAAACTATTTTAAATAGCATCTTTAGGCTTTGTTAATAGCTGCTAATTGGCTACCCCTTGTTTAGTTGAATACATGAAAAATACCAAAGATAACACAGTATAACAGTCATAATATAGGATTGTTGCACCAACAAGGTCATTCCCAATGAGCTAATGGGCAAAAACCTGGCATATTGCAGCATGGTGTGCAGTAGGTTCTGAAAAAATCTGAGAAAACTGAACAGGTGGAGTAACAAAGAAAAAAATGGCAGGCCTCAAAAACTATGTATAGCAGATGAGCAGTATCTGAAAGTCATGTCTTTAAGAAGTAGGAAAGAATCCAGCAAAGATTTGACACAGGAACTGAGAGAGTCATCTGGTCTTCAGCCAATCCATCTACTGTTAAACAAAGCCTCACCAGAAATGGTCTCAGTGGAAGAGTGACTATCATGAAGCCATTCTTGAGGAAGGGAAACAACAGATCTTATAGAGCGATTAATCCAAATTTGACATTTTTTGGATCAAATCATGTATGGCGGAGGTCAGGAGAGAGGTACAACAGTAAGAGTTTTAATTGGAAAGCATCTGATTTACTACAGCTTCATTATCAATATGTCAGTGAACCCAAACACACTCCCAATGCAGTAAAAGCATACCTGGATGGAAAAACACATAATGGAACACTATCAGTCATGGATTGACTTCCCGAGAGCCTGAACCTCAACATTATTAAAGCAGTGTGGGATCATCTTGACAGAGACTGGAACAAAAGGC
>VUQJ01023439.1:0-11750 GCA_015108635.1 Andinoacara biseriatus
ACCGCTAACTGCAACCCCATTTCATTATCTATGTTACAAAATACCGTAAAGAGATTCAGAAAATTCTTAGAAATTTCTGCGTGTAAGGTAAAGGCCTGAAATCCAGGACTTAATAGTCATGACCTTTGTGCTCTTAGGCAGCAGCACTTTAAAAAACAGACATGATTTGGAAGAAACATTCAGCAGAGTGCTGTTGAAAGGACAACTGCAAGTTAAAACTCCTCCATGCAAAAACAAACAAAACCAAAAAAAACATACAGACGGGGTCAGAAGTTTCCATCCACTCATCACTGAATTGCTCGTTTTCCAGGCTGGAATACTGGGACAGCATAAATCTTTAACGACTTTATAAAACAAGAATCGGGTGCACAAGTTTGAATTTATTTTGGATTTTCTCTAATTCACACAAGGTCAAAGGTATACACACACACACACACACACACACACTTAAATCTTTTAACAAGTAGTGCTGAAGGTTTTACTGTATCATAACTTGGTAAGGCCAAGGACTATTAGCTTCTGATTGATGATCATGATTGACTAATGCTGGTAGTTTCTCTTTGCCACCATAAAAATGATTTGTTTGACAGCACTCATTGGATTGACCAATACTCAGAACAATGGGAGAGTCCCAGTAAAGATCCAAGGGGGAGAACTGTAGATTTACACAAGCTGGAAAGGCCATTTCTAAACAACTCCAAGATCATCAGTTCAAACAACTGTACATAAGTACAAGTTATTCAGATGTGTCACCACTTTGCCGGGGTCTGGAAGAAGACAAACCGTCACCCTCACATGAAACGAAAGTTGGCTAGATGTTCACGAACCACCAAGGCTCAAGTGTGGGAGGGTGCCAACCAAAAAAGAACATCCTGCTCCAAAAATTTTAGATTTATACAAGTTGGGAAGGCCTCTTGGAGTCAACCCAGGAACCACCAAGGCTCCAGCCTACCACGGACTGGAAACTGCTGCAACATCAGCGTCACCGTCCACTGTAAAGCAGTGGCGCAATAGCTGGAGTGTGCTCACTAAAAAACAAACAAACAAAAAAACAAAAAAATGCCCCTGCTCCAAAAATCGACACCTTCAAGTTTGACTGAAATTCGCAGATGCCCATGTGGACAAGCCAAATGCCTTGTGGAGAAAAGGTTGATGGTGAGATGAGACAAAGATTGAGCTATTGGCCACAGTGACAAGAAGTATATTTGAAGGAGTAAAGGTGAGGCTTTCAAACCTAAGAACACTGTACCAACTGGTGGCAGCATCATGCTCCAGGAAGTGGATGTAATAATACTCTGAGGTACAATCATTCCACCGTGGGAAAAAAAAAAAGAATTAAAAGCCTAAAATGAGCATGAAGGACCATCTGGCTTGTTGTTGGCACACAGTCAGTACTCGTGATGGTAAAGGTAAATTGCATGGGTGAACTCACACCTGTTAAGGCTAACCAATATATACAGGTTTTACAGCAACATGTGCTGCCATCCAAATATATTAACGCTGCCACAACACAATCTACATGTATTTAGCGTTTACTGAGTAGTTTTAAAAGCTTAAGCAATGCATCACAGTGTTTCAAGATTTGATCCGCTGCACCATTTTAAATTCAATATAGCCTTTATGTAAATCACTAACTCCTGATTTCAATTACATTTTACAGAGTCAAAACATTTTTTTTTGGAGCCGAGGTTGTGTAAACTGTTACTGACAGTTTCTTGAAATCTTTACAAGGAATACTCAATAAGAGTTCAGTGACATAAAGACACACACACACAATTTGACCAGATTTATTCCACATGTTGCAGCCAAAGGCCTCAAAAAGTCCATAAAACTACTCTAAAGATGATAAAACAAGGAGACAGCAAGTCTTTGCCTGTAAACAATTTAATCCCAGCTGAAAGCCAGAAAGAATTCCTCTTCCTGCACATATTGAGACCAACCTCAGTCCGCAGGCTTTAATGTGAACATGCACTCCAGTTGTTTACAAGTAGCTCCACCTGTAAGGTCACCGCAACCTGCATTTGCTTGTTAGCAAAAGCTCTGACACAAACTCTGTGCATTTAAGTTGGGGTGCATTTGAGTGTGGATACTGTTACCTCTCCTAGTCTGCTGTGCTCCATCCGGAGCCCCAGGCCCTCTCCGTTGGGCAAGGAGTTGCGTCTCTTGGCAGTGGGGGTCTTGCTGGGCGTGGAGGACGGGCAGTAGCTCAATGGCCTCCTTCTTGCCACAACCACCTCACAGCAAGCCTGGTCCTCATTCAGTGCACTTTTACCAGCATTAATCACCCTGAAAGGCAGGCATCACAGGTTTAGTCATATTATGGACACTCACCTTCTCCTTGTCTAGATCCTGAATAGAGAATTATTAAAAATTATATTTGTCAACCCCCCCCCCAGTTAAAATCTTTGCTTCAAACATCAGAAGCAGCGCTTGCTTTGATTTCCCAGCTGTTGTCTGGAATGAGCAGTTGAATGAAAGCTGAAATTACACGCTTTCTTCGGATGAAACAGTCCTGTGGTCTTTCATGTTACTAAGACTCACTGCAGAACTGCAACAATTAGTCAGAGCCAGCGGTTTCTATCTGTACAACAAGCGAAGCAGCGCGCGTTGCGCGTTTCATGTTTCATGTCCCAGATGGAGATCAAACAGGAACGCTTATTTGTGGTACAGCTCTGCTGGGAGTAACCCGATGCATCGAGACAATCGCTTCTGGGTGAATATGAGGACTCTATTTGTGCAAAGGACAAAGAGTACATGCTAAGCACTCTGTGCTTGTTGAGCCTTGTGTGTGTGTGTGTGTGTGTGTGTGTGCGCGTTTAGAAAACAGACATACAACAAAGAGAGATTGTATGAAAAAATGTAACCCACTAACAATTAAGAGCAGATCCAGTAAGATAAGTAACACAGTCCAAACACATGCATTTCAGGTTAATTGCTGACTCTAAATTGTAAGGTAGCTCAACTGTATAGAGTTTAGTCATTGGGGGGGGGGTCGATACAGTATTAAATATTAAATGAATTAAAATGCGCTGGGAATGCTACAAACAAGAGGGCTCAATCTCATTCTTTCCGGAGCGCAACCTCCGCTGGCGGTTTCTGAAGTTTCGCATCAACTAAGTGACCTGCCGTTTGCTGGTTTAAACATTTCCTTGGCAACAGTGGCCTCCACCAATCAGAGACATCGCAGTTTCAGTTTTGGGATTTTAGGAGTACATCACATTTCACAGTGTTACAGCTCACAGCAAGAGTATGGCTGGATGGCTGCAACATTAGGGCTCATAATCAAAATCCCTGTATGGAGAATATAAACGGGATTTTTGTTTCTGCGACGTCACTGCTGAGCTCTACGTGGACTGTTGTCTGCTGCACTTTTAGTGATCAGTAACACTAGAAAAGAGCTAAATAAAAGCCAAATAAAAAGAAGTCAGATTATATGGGAGTCTATCAGAAAATGGGTCAATTCTCACTATATTAGTACAGTCAATATTTTTATAATATGCTTCAAGCATTTCATTTTATTACTTATGGTACTCAATTTAGAGATAAATTGGATAAAGCAGGGTATCTTTTTGGCTGTGCCCCCATTGTGACTAATAAGCCAGGACTTTATGGGCGTGCAAGTAACTTGGGTTGCCAGTCACGTCCACCCCTTGTTTTGTTTTTTCCCCCCTTCTTTTGTTTCCCAAAACCAAGGTGGTGATGGCCAAAATGCCAAACTAATGGCAACACTAGTCCCAAAACCAAGGGTTAGTCTCACCATGGCTTCATCAGTTTTTTTTTTAAATATACAGCCTACAGTTTATCTGTAATCCATGTGTTTTTTATTAGTTATTTATTAGTATTGACAAAAACAATTACAGGACTATACCTAAAATATGTACAAGTTGCTTGAATGCTGCTTAATTTGAAGCACTTATTTTCACGTGCTATCTCGAAAGATTACTACACCAGCAGCATAACAGCTAACTCTACATAATGTAATTGGGTCACAAATAAATGGTGAAAAAAAGTCGGACTGGCAAGTCTGGCCAACATCCCTGGAGGCTGTTGTTGTTTTGTGTTTGTGTGCTTGTGTGTGTGTGTGTGTGTGTATCTGAGTTGAGAAATTGGCATGTCTATTTATAGACACAGATTGTCAGTTGTTTTCTGTGAGGCAGCATCCTTGTCTGGTCCTCGGTCTCGAATGCTCATTAGCATTAGAAGAGTCATGATGTGAGCATATATGCATGGGTATGACCATATATGTATAGAGTCTTATAACAGATGCATAAGCTTAAATTGTTAAATGCATAATATAATAATTGTAAACGTCTATATATTTTAAGAATGCACACAGTATGTGATCGTGTTAAGCTGAAACAAGCCTCTTTAAGCCGATTTCTTAGTAATGTTTAGTCTTCTCTGTGTCTTAACCCTCATCCTACCGACCTAAGTCTAGTCAAAAGCACCTGATTCCATTGATGGAGTTTTAACACATGGAATGATTTATTCAGTCTTAAATTAATAAAGTATCACACAGGATCCAGGAGGGTAGTGGATACCCCGGTTATGCCACACATGAAAAGGAGAACGGATGCTGCCACACTGCAAGCCCCAGTCAGAGCAGCAATGAACCTCCTAAGAGTGAAGACAACTCCATCTGCTGATATGACTTGTCCAACGCTCAGCTGGAAGATCATCTACTTGAAGAAGGTGCTACCTTTGCACCTGAAACACAGACAGGAAGGTAACAAACGTTCGTTGTAACTGCCTGGAGCATTTAGTTTCAGTTGTTTTCAGCTGTTTCTGGTCCCTGTACAACTGCAGTGACAGCTTGGTTACCAAGAATAAGTCAGACATGTTCCAGTGGGTGTTAGCCTCCACCAGCATCATTATATATTTATGGACAGATTTTCTAGGTGCAGCCAAGGGACGGAGGTTGTTGGAATCAGGGATCTCATTCTTAGAATCTTTGTCTCTGTTTTTCCCCAGATGTGATTCTGTTGGCTTTATCAACGCATGACCTCCAGCTTGCACTGGGGTGGTTTTAAGCCAAGTTTGAAGAGGCTGGAAAGTCTGGGGACAGGGTGGAGTGCACACACCAAGTCTGGAACAAGTTGCTGCCCCAAGCTGAGGAGTTAAAATATCTTAGTGTTTGCTCATGAGTGCGGGGAGAGTGCAGCAGCAGATTGACTGATTGGTGCGTTCTTGGCAGCCATGTGAACACCGTTGTGATGAAGAGAAAACTGAGCACGGAAGTGAATCTGTCGATTTACCGACTGGTCTGCATTCCTACTCTCCCTTATGGTCACAAGCTTGGTCGTAGTGACTGAAAGAGAACGATTACAAATGCAAGTGGCTGCAAAGAGTTTCCTCTGAAGGGTGTGTGTGCGCAACCTTACAAATAGGGTGAGACTGGTCACTAAGAAGGGGCTCAGAATAGAGTTGCTACTCTTTTCAGGTATCTGGGCAGGACATGTCCTCCTAAGTGAGGTGTTTTGGGCATGTAATAGCGACCCCGGGGCAGACCCGGGACACGCTGGGGAGATTACGTCTCTGTGCAGCCCGGTTGTGTGTTCATTTCAATTATTCTACAATGGGGTCAAAATGACGGATTGATTTCATCATATAAATCAAATCCAATATCCTATATCCGCTTCCCCAGGGACCCCAGCTGGTAGTCCCTGTATGTGAAATATGTCAGTAGGCTGTGGGTTAAACAAGACGGCGATGGTGCAGATTATTTAAAGACTTATGAATTGCAGCAAATCAACACAAAATTAGTTCTACTTCTGTAGGCCTCCAAGATGATCAGTGGAAGAAGGAATAAACAGGCTGATCTGCTGCTGGTGTCATCAGGCAATAAACTGCCTGTTATATTCAATGAAATCATTCCTGCCACAAAGGATTCTTGTGGTACCGTGAGAGCGCCCGACTAAGGGTGAGAATGCATAGGCTGTAACGTGTCATTCGCCACAAAAGCCATCAAGTCCACGGCGCTGGTCGTCATGGCAATTATGCCGCTCTCCTTTCAAAGCTAATGTTTACCACCGCACCCACAATCACAGCAGCAAATGCCCTCCGAGTTACTGCGGCCATAAAAACACTCCGAGGCACCGGCCACATTTGAACTCGTCGATATACAGAAATCCAGGAAGCTTTTGTCTGCCTCATCTAATCTGCTGTCAACAAACACGGTAATGTGATGACCTGCGTATGTGGAAATGTGCTCATGCGCTTTGAACGTGGAATGGACCCTGACTGTAAAAACTTTTAGCACAAACAAAATAAACAAAAAAAAAAACAAAACATCTGTCATCGTCCTCGATAACCGTGCATTAAATTTAATGATCCCGCTGTGTTGCATGACACACGCAGCTGGTCCTATTGTGCGCATGGTGTACTCTTGCAACTCAGCTGTGCTCATTTCACCATTTTGCAGGAAGAATGATTTGATTTCCCTGCCAATCAAATTTCTGTTTCATTCTGAAGACATAGCTTTCCTCCCATTAGGAACAAAACCTAATTTTCCCCTCCATTGTCAGACATCTAATGCCCTTTTTGTTTCTCTATCCTCGGCTACAGATTTTAGACCAGACAGTGTCCCCACCCCCTCCAAAGGAAAAAGAAGGAATAATTATTTTGTGAAGCACAATGATTTAATGTTTTGCCTCGGCTCGGAACAGGAAAGAAACAATAACAGTACAACAGTGTTTTGGTTGTGATTGCACCATATGAATATGAGAGATAAGCAGAAAAATTCTGAACGGACTGTAGGAACGGATGGATTTAGATTTCTTCTTCTTCCAAAGTCGGCACTTATTGTTTTCCGTTTTTAGTGATAACATAGGGAAATTTGCTGATCAAAAAGTCTTAGCAATTTCTAAAACAGTGCACCGCTGATTTCACTAAAATAATGTTCTGCTGACAGATCTCAACCAAGTTTGCGCCATTTAACATTTAATATTTTCTCTTCCCTCAAAAACCCTGCACAAAATACTTGCAGACTACAAAGATGATGTCGTGCTAAAAGCCCCGGGGCTAAAGCCATAAAGCTCCCAGGCTCTCAGATTGAATCACTGATTTACAAGAGCGTATACTGGCTCCTGGTGACCTGTCCAGAAAGTACCCCCCCCCCGCCTCTCACCCAATGACAGCTGGGATAAAAACCAGCACATACAGTGCCTCTCGTCCATTTAGACTTGCTGCCAGTCTTTCCCTCTGGTCACTCATAATAATGCAGTGAAAACATAACAGGTGGCCCAGGACTAAAAGTCATTTTTCTGCATGTACCACCATTATACACGAGACATCACTAAAACTTCACAGGACGTGACAAGCTGAAAACAAGGTCACATTTTATTCTATGAATTAAGAAACTTGGAAAGTGAGTCAAGAGGAGGTCAAGAGAGGTACGACAGTGAGTGTCTACAGTCATCTGTAAAACACAGTGAAAGCTCTGTGATGGTTTGGAGCTGGATTTAAAAAGGCAAAAGGCAGCAAACATCCAAAGAAGAGCTTTGAATGTCACGGCCTGAAGAACTCCTGAAGACCACAAGAAAGCTGCCTCAGAGAGTTCAGACTGTGTTGAAGAATAAAAGGTGGTCATGGCAAATATTAACTTTCAAACTCATGAGAATTATACAAAATCTCTTTTTAACTTATATACTTATAGATTTCCATATATGTTTGAGGGCTGGCTCAAAACTTTTGCACAGTGCTGTCAGATACCAAGGAGTTAATTCCTCTAGCAGGAAGATTTTGTTTGATTCCAGTAGCTAAAATATAGTTATTTAAAAATAAATAAATAAATAAATGCAATAAAGTGCAACAATATAGCAACGGCTAAAATGCTAAACTCGAACCTGTTTAAAAAGAACTCCAAAAAAAATAAAATAAAATAAAAGCAAGGTATTATTTAGCTTATTAATTCCCAAAACTGCTGCTGTAATGAGAACATCGGAGGCTTTAATTACAGATAAATGCTGGAAGGAGCTGAACTCATTAACCACACCGATCCACATGAGCCCTTCATTCACGCGGCTCTGAGTGTTGCTGTGTTAAAGACAGGAAAGTAAGGTGTGACCATATGTCTGATTAGGAAACAGATGATTCAGACTTCGTGTAAAAAGCTGAAAAACAGTGTGCTGGCCAAGTGTGTATAGGAGGAATGATTATTTCTCTCCAGTTTTCTCAGTATTCAATAGCTAAGAAAAAAAAGAAAGGACTTGATATTTCTATTTTTCAGTGGGAGCAAAAACACATTCAGAACTGCCTTAATTCTTCGTAGCACAGATTCAACGAGGAGCTGTAAACATTTCTCATAAATTTTGGTCCATATTCACTTGATGGCATCACGGCTGCACATCAATGACGAAAATCTCCCGTTCCACCGCATCCCAAAGGTGATCTGTTGGACTGCGATCTAGTGACTGTGAAGGCCATTTGAGTGCAGGGTTTGAGGTGATCTAAACTTTGCGATACGGCACGTCATCCTGCATCCTGCTGGAAGCAGCCACCAGAAGATGGGTACACTGTGGTCATAAAGGGACCGACATTGTCAACAACAGTGCTCAGTGAGGCTGTGGTGTTTAAACAACGCTCAGCTGGTGCCAAGAAAATATCCAAACTATTACACAGTTACACCACCAACACCTGAACTGCTGAAACAAGGCAGGACGGATCCATGCTTTCATGTTACCTAAACTAAATTCTGACCCTTACCATCGGAATGTCTCAGCAAAAATGGAGACTCATCAGACCAGGCAATGTTTCTCCAATTTTGGTGAACTAGTGCCGCATTCAAAGTCACTTAAATCAACTTTCTTCCCCATTCTGATGCTCGGATTGAACTTCAACAGGCCGTCTTCACTATGCCTACATGCCTAAATTCACTGAGTTGCAGCTGGATTGATAATCTGAATCTGCATTCAGATTAATGAGCAGTTGAACTGGTGCAGTATAACTTTAAAAAAATAATAAAAAAATTCCAATGTTGTAAAGACTGGGTGAGTAAAGGCGACACTGCTTAGAGCTAGTAATTAATTGGGAAGGAATTCCAAATTTGTTCTGGGGAAACCACTCACATATTTCATGAAATGTTACCCACACACTGACGGTAACAGGGCGGAGAGGGAGACTGCCATCTAGGAATCAACCTTTGTGGAACGTTAAACGAGGGGAGGAAATGGAAACAGCAGGGAGCAGCCGATAAGGCAATACCACAGCAAAACCACGTGCTTCTGCTAAATCTAATATCTAACCACAATGCAAAGCGTAACGCACCACAGTGGTGAACAGACTCACTCAAAAACTGACTAATCTGGTTGTATGACTGGCTGCATGTATACCCTTATCTCAGTATCACACGATGCAGCATCAACTGCTGATATGACCTTCCATCGGTTTTATCTGGGTGCTTCTTTTCTAAAAGCCACTCAATCGGTTCAAAGTTGCCAAAAGTATTCGCTCGTCTGCCTTCAGATACATATGAACTTAGGAGACATCCCATTCTTAATCCATAGGGTTTAATATGATGTCGGCCCACCACCCTTTTGCAGCTGTAACAGCTTCAAATCTTCTGGGGGAGGCTTTCCACAAGTTTTAGGAGCGTTTATGGAATTTTTGTCCATTCTTCGAGAAGCATATTGGTGAGGTTGGACACTCATGTTGGATGAGTCTCCGCTCAAATTCATTCCAAAGGTGTAGCGATTAACGCTGCAGAAAGTTGGCAACCTCTGCACACTATGCGCCTTAGCATACGCTGACCCCCACTCTGTGATTTTACGTGGCTTCTTGGCTGAGTTGATGTCATTCCCAATTGCTTCCACTTTGTTGTAATACCACTTTGGAATATTTATTAGCGAGGAAATTTCCCAGCTGGACTCTGTGCACAGATTTTATTTTTCTGTACATTGGGCATAAACCTTACTTCCCAGGGCCATTTTCTGCACTCTAACCAAGGCTTTTACAACAGTTTGTTTTTTTAATTAAGCAAAGCCTGATATGAAAAGTTCACTAAATTGTTAGCAAAACACTTCCATTATTTGAGGAACCAGTGTATCACTCTATAAGTCACTGTAAGCTTTTATATAACATTTGTGGAGCCGCAGCCTCTGTGTAAAATGTGACATGACAGCAAGAGGTCAGATGGTTCACCGCCATCCTTGAAGGCGGCGGAAAGGCACAGACAAGCAAAGTCACTTAACTGCATCTAAAGGCTAGTCAGCTGGTTTCGAGTCAGAATATGACTTTGCACTTCATCTGAACTGGGTTGCCACAGTGTAGCTAGACTTCATTAACGCATTGTAGCTTTAAGTGGAGCACTGCTGTATCCTATTTCCCATATACTGCTATTGGAAGGTGTATCATCCTCTTGCACGTGAAAACCAGCTTGGGCTGTGATCCTTTGGATGCATGCTGTCATCTATTTCTCAAGGCTACACGCAAAAAGGTTGTGTGGAATCTAAACCACATCATACTGGAGATGAATGTAGGTCACAGCAGGTGCAGCCTGGGTTCAAGTTTATGCTCCTTGATTTGCGTGTGTGTGTCTAACAGAAGGAGGAGGAGAAGGAGTAAATTAGCGAGCACCTGCACGCTCTTAGGCCTCTACTAAACCACATCATTTGGTTTACATTAAATGCAGCTGACACAGGAAAGTAAACAAGAACTGCTCCGAGGCCAGCTGCTCTCCCTCGGGTTTACTTACTCAGCGTATCCGGTGGCCCACGGTAATCTCCTGGTTTCCTTCAGGATCAGGATGGGCCGAGCTATGTGGTCAGCAGAGCACTCGATCTCATCCGGGGACAGTCCAAGGAAGTCAGGTCTCATATATGGGAATTTCAGCGGCAGCTCGCAACCAGGATTGCCGCTTCCCCCGGAGCTGCTGCCGCCCATGATGCCACCCATTAACCCGACCACGGCGGACTTGACCCGGGTGAGCATGTTAGTGGCGCGTCGCGGCGGCGGGGTGTCCGTCGGCCGGTGCGCAGCGCCGCGGCTGCCTTTCCCCGGATTCCCCCCCAGTTCGGCCGCGCTCGGTCGACGAAAGGCTGGACGAAGAATGAGGAGGAGACGGAGGATGAGGCAGTCCTCAGACGGTTATGCCTTCATTCGTTCAGCGCGGAAACAAGAGTCGCATCCGGAGGAGAGGATGGGGGGAAACAGCGGTGATGCTTCAACCAAGACCCTGCACACCTCCATGGAGAGTCATCGATTACTGCTCGGCCGTCGAGAAAGCGGAAATGCTCTGAAGATTAATGGTCATGTGATGCATCCATGGACGCACGCTGAAAAAAGAAAAACAGTATGGGCAGACGCCATGGTTATCTACTTCTACCCTGCACGATATTTTAAGCGTGCCGCCCAAATACAATGCGAAGAGTATAAAACAACCTATATTTTTGTCCACGGGTAGTTTAATTTAGTTTTATTTGAAGAGGTTAATACATGACACAATAAATACAATAAATTACATCTACAACCTTTATTAAGATCGGGGGTTAGTCTCCCAGCAAACCAACCACAGCTCTAAGTGGAGGGAGGCCACCGCCAGTGGAGGGAGGCCACCGCCAGTGGAGGGACACCTGTGAAACCTGAAGGTTTTTCCTTGTTTTAGGTTTTTGCGTGTTCTTTGATCGACAAGAATGAAAACAAGACAAGGGAAATTTACTATAATAAGAGCCATTTTCAAAACAGATTACAGGTGAACCCGGGTGGCACTGCATAGCATTGCCAGCATCTTGCTGCTGGGGTGCATGGAGTACACA
>VUQJ01023442.1:0-10368 GCA_015108635.1 Andinoacara biseriatus
TGGAAGGTATATCACTTATCTGGATATCAGAATGTTCCGATCACTGAAACAAAAACACTGGACTGACCGAAGGCTGTGATCAGGGAGACATGCAGCTGTCAACTTGCTAACTGCTACGTGATTACATGTGGAAGCCACGCAACTCTGTGTATGCTGTAGTGTCACACTATAGATAACGTAAAAAAAAATAAGAGGCTGTACATTAAAGGAAAACTTAAAACATAAGGAAAAATACAGTAATAGGATGTGCAACTGGGTAGTATAATTTTGGGGAAAACAAACAAATATACAGAATAAAATAATTTGAAAAAATGTACAGACTGATGTCGTGACAACCGACAACAGCACAAGTTGAACCCGAGCTCATGTTCTAACTAATAAAGCCACCCGTTACAGCACAAAGTGAACAAATTTTGTCATTAACTCTGACTCTGACTTTGGGAAACCGGAAGTATAGAACCGCCCGGCGGAAGTAGCAGCCTGTCATGGCAGCCTACGTAAGCTCTTGCAGAAACTTGTGGATAGCCTCAGTTGAAGTCAGCAGCACGCCACCTGCACTATAAACCGTGTGTGTGCTTTCCCCTCCTGAGTCGCCTGACGGTTTGCCAGAATCGCTTCTATGCCATCCGAAATTTTTTTTCTATAGCCTCACCGAACTCCTCCCATGAGTTTTTGCTTGGGCCACTGCCCGAGCTGCGTTCCGCTTGGCTGTTCCGCTGTCAGCTGCCTCCGGAGTCCCACAGGCTAACCAAGCCCGATAAGACTCATTCTTCAGCTTGATGGCTCC
This sequence comes from Andinoacara biseriatus, assembly GCA_015108635.1. NCBI lineage: Eukaryota > Metazoa > Chordata > Actinopteri > Cichliformes > Cichlidae > Andinoacara > Andinoacara biseriatus. The sequence continues at coordinate 788 of VUQJ01023442.1, forward strand.
CTTCACCTCTGGTAACCACCATCTGGTTTGGGGATTACCACCACAACAGGCACCAACCACCTTGCAGCCACAGCTCTGAGCAACAGCCTCAACAGTGGATGTGCGGAACATGGTCCATTCGGACTCAATGTCCACAGCCTCCCTCGGAATGCTGTCAAAGTTCTGCAGGAGGTGGGAGTTGAAGATTTCGCGGACTGGGGCTTCTGCCAGGCGTTCCCACTGCAACCTCACAACACATTTAGGTGCACCAGGTCTGTCCAGCTTCTTCCCCCGCCCCCTGATCCAACTCACCACCAGGTGGTGATCAGTTGACAGCGCAGCTCCTCTCTTCACCCGAGTGTCCAGAACATATGGTTGCAGATCTGATGATACGATTACAAAATCGATCATCGACCTGCAACCTAGGGTTTCCTGGTGCAACGTGCACTTATGGACATCCTTATGTTCGAACATGGTGTTCTTTATGGACAAACTGTGGTTTGCACAGAAATCCAATAACAAGACACTATTGGAAAAAACATCACACTTAAATTTGAATCTTGATCATGGGTTTGGCTTCCCACCGTTAAATGAACATAACCTAGTGATTTTTAAAATGCTTGCAAATCAAATGCTCCTTCAATCAGTGCCGGACCGTTTGCCTGCATGTGCCAATCACATCTGTACTGTGCTGCTTGAACTTTCCAGGACTAGTCTAAAAGACAGATACACAAAAAATATATAAATGTCTGACACAGCAGAAGGCGAAGAGCTCATCCCTCAAGGCGGATCACTGCCCATTGTTTGGAAATACTTTGGATTTAGGGCAAGTGACGTTAACAAGGTACAAATCATATGCAGAGAGCACTGTACAGTTGTGTCTGCACCGCTTAGCAACACAACTAACTTATTTAATCTCCTGAAAACACACCATAAACTAAAGTGTAATTAATGCATGAAGGCCAAGAAAAACAATGCAACGCTTGCAGTGCATGATAACGTGACTCATCCAACAACAACTGAGACATGCATGACAGCGAGCCCGTGCAGCACGTCAGCATATCCATCCAGCTCCCAAAGACCCACTGAAATCACCAACCAACCGCATTTTACTCAAAGATGTGTCCAATAAGCACGGTGATTAACGAAGGCTTCAGGAAAATGATCAACAAACTGGACAAACGATATGTTATAACCTCGAGCAATTATATTTTCTGAAGTGGCAAAACCTGCATTGTACACAAAATGCCGCAGGAGAAGTGGAGAGAGATCTCACAGCTCTGAGTTTTATTCACATCCATCATGCAGGTACAATAAATGGAGTCAAAGATTTCATATTTTGCTACTAGAAGATGCATTTATGCCAGGTAAATAAACACCTTATTTGCCTGCAAAGATTAATTTATAAAGATTAATTTACAGGAATGCAGCACAACATAGAAGTGAAAGCAGTTCCTTACTTGTATCCAAATATGTGTACAGATGTGAAAGCAGTGTTCTGTTTACGTGACGTTACTAAAATCAATTAATAATTGTGACAAGTAATCGTGATCTCAATACAGATCAAAATAATTGTGATAATTGTTTTGGCCACAATCGTGCAGAAGTTATATGATCTTGAGTGAAATATGGAGTGAACAAATACAAGATAGCACTACTGTATAAAATGGAAGAACAGATGCCCCCATAAGTCACAGATTTCCTCAAAACCCATCCTGAAATGGTGTGTCTGATCCCCCTCAGAAGTCGGAAGTTTGAACAATGTTTGGCAACAACACATGACCTGATGCTGAAGCTCTCAAACTTCTGCATGAAAAGTATGCACCTCTTAAAAGGCTCCATGGATAGCTTGATCGATAGACAGTACACCACAAAATCACAGTAGGGATACGTGAACCAGTTCCTCCCTTGAAAATGTGTTGGTGTCCTAGTTAAAGCATAACACTTATTTGTAACTTGTTGCTATGCAAAACTTACTTTTCTCACAAGAAAATTCTAGTTTCAGACACACTGGGCTGGACAGGAATTTCAAAAGTCTGTGTTTGGTGCTCTAGTTTGCAGTGAGCTTATCACTTGTTCTCATATCAAAGCTATAAAAAACAAACAAACAAACAAAATAACAACCATAGCTAAGACATCTTCTCTGAAGATGCCACAGGAAACATGATATTTGTCACCATCATAAAAGTAATGGAACAAAAAGAAGCAACAACTGTGCTGTTGATAAAGAATTGCAGGTGACAGCCTGCACACCTCCAACTTCTCAGCAAAATAACCAACTTTAATGTGCCCCGTTATGTGCTTGCTGAGTGCAGCATGAAATCAAAAGAAATCAATTTCTCAGTCCACGATGGGGAAAGGCAGATTTGTTTATTGAAACAGTGTGTGTTTGTTTGATTGAGGACTAAACACCAGTTGCTCTTTTGTGTATTTCTGAAGACAGAGATTCTCGAGGAGCGACTGTTGCCAAGGGAGGTATTAAACCGCAATTTCTACCACAGTAACCAAGACTGCCACCAAATTAATCAGGGCTGAAATATTTTTAATTAATTGACAAAGAGCTGGCTGATTTTTTTAAATGTTTTAAATACTGCCATCTGCCTAGCAAGGTGGTACTGTTGGGACATACAGTATGGGGATCCACTTTAACTGGAATCAACAGAGCAAAAGGAAGATTTTAAGACAAAGTGGTTTGACTGACACACACATGGTGTCACAGTAGATAGTTTCCTCACTTGTAAATGCTATATTAGGTGCAGGCGTAAACCAAAAAATGCGCAGTTGGCTGTTGAGATCAGTCAAAATGTCCTAAAATCTTAAGGCCAGTAGATTGTCACCAGTTAGTCCTTGCAAATACGCAATTTATCCACACATGCATGTGATCTCGCGTTTAGTCATCACGTCTGCACAGAGAAGGCGCGAAAGACACCACGTAGATGACTGCGTGTGTCGATCTCGCAGACACACACACACACATACAACAGGAGACTAAATGGAGCGAGGCAATTAGTAGTGGCATAACTGTGCCTGCCAATGTTCTAACCTCAGCCTGTTTGTACTGACAGCCAAGTATATCATCTGTTCAAATTCTAGCTTCATGGGACCTGCACGTGTGTATGTGTGATTGCGTATGTTGTGCGTCTTGTGGAAGTATATGCTGATGACGAAAAGATCTGAGCACAAAGCAAATTCTGAGTGCTGCTTTCAGTGTGGAAACAAGCGTGCACTGGCAGTGTAGAAGGATGGGCAGCCAAATTCTTGAGATGCGACTGATCCTCAGATTTGCAGCGTGTCTATTATGAAAATTGTTTTTGTTGAAATATTAGTTTTCTTAATCCCCCATGGAGTGGGATTAGACAACAGTAAATCCGCACACTCCATATCAGGCTTATTAGATTTCTGAGTATGGGATTGTGCTTCGAATGTATGTTCTTATTGTAATGGTTTAAATCATTTTAAATGTTTTAAATATGACACTCTACCTTGTGTGAATAAAATCACACTGGAAATAGAAGTAATCAGGAAGCTAGTGCAGCTATCATTCTGTGAAGCTAGTAACCTTTTTGCAAAACATTTAATCCCAAAATGACTGACATGAAGGCATTCCCAACAAGCATATTTGATTTTAATCATTTTGCATCAGTGCATAGTTATTCTTTATATAAACACACGCCAAATACTGCCTGTTTACATCTCCATCTGGTAGCACAAGATTTTATTGTCAAAGCTTTTATTTTGAAAGTTAGAGGAAGGGTCTAACAGGGTGGATAAGGGCCAGAACACAGCGTTGCTCATAACGAGCATTAGCCTCTTTATTGCTTGCTCAACTGTAGTTATATAATTCCTACCACATACTCAAATCATCTGTTATTCTCACGAATCTGTCCTCCCTCACATATCTTCAATTCTGCTCTTACAAATCCATGTGCCAGGCGGGAAGGAAAAGTCAAATAATTTAATGATGAAAAATACAAGGTACAGTAAGTACAGGTAGGCAGATCTGGATATAGTTTCAGGCAGGAATAGACACAGGTTGGCAGGCAATGACAAAATAACTCCAACAGCCTAGCAAGGAGGGAGTGAAATTGAGTCTTTATCAGTAGTGGCAGTGTTTTGGACGAATTAGCATGTGTGTACGCTGGCGGAGAAGGTCCATTAACACGGGAGGATGGGAAAATAGTAGTCACTACAGGACAGGCACGAAAAGCAAGAAAGAAGAAGAAAAGTGTGTACTGGGGATATGAGGAGCAAATATGACACTACAACTGTGGCCTGCAGACTGCAGAGCCCAGAATTTGTTTTGTGCTCTCCAATCATTTGTCATGATTACATTTCCCTTAGAGTCAAGGACCCAACTGTATATGCTAATCTAGCATCTTTCCTTCAAGAAACTTCATGAATGTTTATTTGCCCGCTCCCTTCTTGTCAGAATGTGCACATAAAGGAGAGAGACCTCGATGTGGGATCAAGCTTACCATGTGACTCCCAGAAAGAAAATAATATTCAGGTGTCATTTAAAAAGGAGGAGGATTCAAAATGTGATCCAGCGAAAATGTTTCAGGGATTACTGGAATGAAATCTTGAGAACTAAAAGGCAGAGAAGTCAAGAAAGTGGAAGGTGTAAATATTACAAATGCACCACACAGCCACATAATAATCAGAATGTGGATATTAGGAGTTGTACTGTAATAGGAATGTGTGATAATTGCGTATGACTGCGAGCTGAGTGATATCTATCTATAATGTGTAATAACAGAGCAAGACAGGTTAAAGTAAAATAACAACTACTGAATCAAGTATTATTAAAAATAGAAGTGTTACTACCAAAACAAGTCTAAATTTGTGTATTACTGTGGCTCTGTACCAACAATTCACAAATAATCTGGTGGCCTTTTTTGTGTGATATTTTTAAGACAAAATAGTAACAAAAACTGGCAACCGGAGAGCATCGCAATCTGAAAATGAGATAAATCGCCAGCTTGTTAAGACAGTGTTAAGGATGTTAGATATGATAAAAAATAGCTGCCAATATATTAATACATAAAATTTATGAACATACATACACGTGTATGTGTGTGTATATGTATGTGTACTCACCCTTATTTAGAGCTCAAAATGGACAAACACATCATAATTAGATTCACACATTTTCCATCCTACTAGATTATTTTGGTGTGAGAGCAAACTAATGGGTGTGGACAGCAGAACAGTGCAGCGGTCAGCACTGACGCCTCACCGCAAGGCGGTCATGGGTTCCAATCCACCAGCTCTGTTTGCATGTTCTCCCTGTGCCTGTGTGGAATCTATCTGGGCACTCTGATTCCCTCTCACAGTCCTAAAATATGCTTGTTAGGTTAACCGATGATTCCATATTGGCCATAGATGTGAATGTTTGTCTCTCTGTGTTCATCCCTGTGATAAACTGGCAAACTGTCTAGGCTGTACACCTCTTGCCCTATGACTGCTGGGAAAGGCTCCAGCCCCTCTGCAACCCTGAATTGGATAAATGGTTGAGCTAACGGATGGAGGTTGTATGTGCGTGAGACACAAGAAAATCCAAAAACCTTGCTGTGAGCAGTTTCAGGTCGGAACAATTTTGTTCACCCAACAACCTCATCACCTTGCAGAAAAAATAAAGGTAACCATGCTGATCACGGCGTGATAGAAAGTAAGGATTAATGGAGTCCCTGCCTCAGCTATAATGTTAGCTATCTGGACGCCTCTTTTAGTTGGCAGATACTGACAGTAGAAAAAAAAATAGTTCCTACATAAAACTGCCCAACACAAGGTTTGTGGTTTTTCTGGACTAACTGGGGTGGAGATTTCTAAAAAGAGACATTGCGGCCAAGTTTTTTTTATTTTATTTTATTTTTTTTAATGTAAAAGGCATTCTGAGCTCTTCAGTACAATCTGGTTCCATTATATATAAGAGAAGGCAGACATTTCTCTAACTGCTATCTAAACAACTGGGCAGCTCAAAAAGGAATAAGGAATAAATACCCTTACAGGTCACACGCCACATGAATTAGATTTTTGGGTGAACTGCCCCTTTAACAAGCAATCTCTATAGTAGACTCATCTTGTCTGAAAAGCTACAGTATGTTGAATTTTAACATTGTTATGGATTATATTATTTTAAGCATTTCATTTGTACAGATTTATGTTCTCTTACAAACTGTCATACTCGGGATTTCAAGTCAATTCCACCAAAGCAGGTTTTTTAATATCTCACACATAATAGCTTAAGCATTAATTGGCTTAAAAACAAGTACTCTGCTGCTTTAACTAAACTAAACATGACACATTTCACCAAGATGACATCAAGATTAACTGTTAAATACTGATCCCACACAGTATTTGCTACAGTTTTTGCCCTTTTCAAAGTCCCAAAGCAGGAAAATCATCAAGCCCTTCCTTAAAGAGGTCCAAACAATGTGCCATCCCCTGCATGCAATTCTATATTTTTCCAGTCAGATTTTCTACAATGGCACGTGTGACATTTGATGATGACGCAATTAACCTTAAGATGACCTTTCCAATCCTCAAATTTCTAATTTTGGCGAGACACTGCAAACTGCAGTCTCAGTGTCCCTTTTCATAGCTGACAAGAGTGATACCCAGTGTGGTCTTCTGCTGCTGCAGCCCATCTGCTTCAAAATTTGATGTGTTGTGGGTTCAGAGATGTTCTTCCTTGGTTGTAACAAGTGATTATTTGAATTATTGTTGCCTTTCTTTATTGAAGCTGTTTGGCCATTTTGCTCTGACCTCAACAAGACATTTTTACTCAGAGAACTGCTGCTTGCTAGAAATTTTCTTTTTGGACCATTCTCTGTAAACCCTGGAGATGGGTATGCAGGAAAATCCCAGCAGATACCAAGACTAGCACGTCCCAGGTTCAAAGTCACTTTAATCAACTTTCTAACTGATTCAGATGCTCAGTTTAAACTTCAGCAGGTCATCTTGATCATGTCTACATGCCTAAATGCATGGAGTTGCTGCCATATGATTGGCTGATTAGATATTTGTGAGAACAAGCAGCTTAACAGGTGTACCTAATATAGTGGCTGTGAGTATATTAACTGTGATTTTCTTAAAAGCATGAAGTTGAGTTTCAAGTAAATGATGAAAATTCTAATTTCAAAATGCTTGAATAAACTCCTACAACAAAGCATGCACAGAAACCCTGAATATAGTTTTAATTTGATATAAGGATGAGGCACCAACAACAATCTGCAAAGGAGGGCTGCAAAGATTAGGTCTGCCTGCCTGCTGTCGAACAGTCCCTCTGCCAGCAACAAACTGAAACATGGTCTCACCTTTGGCCCATGGACTACAAGACCACCTGGGTCAACAGAACACGAGCACGACCCCAAAACACGGCCGCAGCCTAATGAGAGAAATCATCAACAGAGGCAAATAAGCTCAGCTGCTCTTCCAAATGCTGGCTATAAATACCACAGGATCTTTAGCATTCTGCACACCGCGGCAAAGACAGAGCATCAAAGATCAATAATTTATGCAAGCAAAAAAAAGTTGTCAGATCCCACAATGCCTGCACACAGAGCTAAAGCGTACAGCTTGTTTACAGAGCCATTTCAGAGAAGGATGCCATCGATTAATCAGCACTTGACAGCCATGTTGAAGAGGAAAGAGAAATTTTGTTGAACAGGGAAAAAATCATTGTAAAACCGAACAAGCACATTTTTTTCATACATGTTTGAAAGAAAGGGAGAAAAACAGACAGGGAGAAATGCAGACTGTATTTGTGAATTTTGCACCCGCTAGAGTTTTGATGAATTGTAATGTGGCTGCCAACAGCAGTGGAATGGCTTCAGACAGTTTTCTGTTTCAATTCTTTCTGAAAAATCCTGGATGGCCACCAGATATCTATCGGGCATCCAAGACACTAATGATTGCTGCTTTACACCATTATTTGCTGAGGAATACATGCGAATGTGCTGAATATTTACTGTCAAATTAAAACCTTAGTTTATGTTTTTTGACCACTTAGAGGTGGGGAACAGTCTAAAAGTACAGTGATATGCTGGCAAATAATTGCCTATTTACATAATCAACATCGAGCCACATTTATGTGGAGGAATATTCTCTCCCTATATCTTTGTTTTGTTTTCCAAATACCAGCCCCTTTAGCCACTGAATATCGGACATTCTTTACCAGTTAGTTAGCTTTGTCAAACTGTCATCCTCTCTCCCTCTGACTACTCCTAACCAGGTCGCTTGAATACCACCTTAAATAACGTACCAGCCCCTGGACTCAACTACCCGGTTATTCCAAAGTCAAGCCATTCTCCTCCATCCTATTTCCAGTCACTGCCAACTCCAGCAACTTATCCACCTCCGCCTTGAACCCGCACTGCTCTCCTGGTTCCACAGATTCACCTCCCTGGCTTCACTAAACTCATCTCCTCCGTTCAATCCACAAGCTGCCACTTTGACCAGTCTCCCCTGGCTCTCTTGGTTTCCTCTGCTATAGACAATCCAAATTCTTGTCAAGTCAGTGAATAGATTGTTCCATGTTTCCACACCCTGCACGCACACACACACACACACACACACACCTAGCTTGAGGTTTTTCTACTAATTCACTGTGCCGTAATGGCCACTTGTGGTCACAGATTATTTTTCTCCAAAATTTACATCAGCAGCTTATTAAATTCGCTGTGTTTTTCCAGCTTATGATTTGTCTTCCTCCTCTGAAGCAAAGTTAATTGCCCCTTTTGGGAAAATGCAGTTGAACTTTAACCCTTAATCCTTGAGAAATAGGGTATAAACATGTCTTAAGTTGCAGTGGAAATATGCAGGACTGTAGCAGAAATTTAAAGAAAAACACTCAGTGAAAATAGCATTTTTTCACAATAATTCTGGACCAAATGTTTTGGGAATTATGAGTTAATGAGACTTACGAGCTCTATGTAAAGTGGTATATTAATTTAAGCACCAACATCTTTTAATGTCATCCCCAAAGAACTGCCCAGTATGACCACAATTGTCTCTCCCCAACCAGTGGGAGCTGCCCTCTGTAGGTTTCCACCGCCCTTGCTGTTTAATCAAAATGAGGGTCGATTTCTAGAGTTCAAGGGTGCAATGCTCCCACAGCTCCCAGCTGGTTCAATTCAAAATGAGTCGACAATACAGACTCATTTTGGCCCAGAGAGCTAACACTGAAACAGAGCTGCTGTCTCTCCTCCTCCTCCTCCGCTCTGTGGCTCTGTGTCACTGGCCTCATCCTGAGAGAGAGCACCATCTATCACAACTCCCAGCCTCCACTGGCACTTCTCACTTAGGCTGAGAGATGACGCTACAAACAGAATACCAGCAGTCACCACTGAGTATACTTCTTAATGCTTATTAAAAGGGCAAATATATGCATTTCAGCTGCAAGCCAAACTACATTTTTCCTAATAACATGATCAGTGTGTTGATCGTTGGTTATAAATATATTCATTATTATTTTTATACATTTTAACTGTGCTTGAAGGCAGATGTTTTCTATCGTGCAGTTAAGAGTCCTTCACTGACTGATGTTTGGACCTCACCTAGTCTTTACATATGTTCTTACTGTGCTTCTCATGCTGAGGACA
>VUQJ01023445.1:0-11021 GCA_015108635.1 Andinoacara biseriatus
TCACCACGACAGACCGGTGCAGCGTCCACTGCAGAAGCAGCCCCGATCCGTCTGTCGATCTCCCGTTCCCTTCTTCCATCCCTTGTGAACAAGACCCCGAGATACTTAAACTCCTCCACTTGGGGCACAGATAGAACCTTAAAATTCTAAGGGGATTAGATGTCAAACTGCTCAAGAGTAAGGAGAGGTGCAACAGAAGGTACAGAGAACAATTCCAGCTACCTATCAAGAAGTAGATTTTCAACCACATGACAGAAGGTATGTGACATTTTGTATTTCCCTTGGCTGCAAATAATATTGGTGAATGTTCTTCACCTCATGTAATCATACCACATGTGATATGCCTTATCTATAAGTCAGATAGTATCGACTGATAGCAATAACACAGAGAGACAGACCATTCACACTCACATTCATGCTCTCATTCACACCTATGGGCAATTTAGCATAGTCAATTAACCTAACCCCAGTTAATGATGGTGTTCATTTAAAACAATTATTTTTATATTGAAGTGGAGATTAATATGCATATATCCAAAATAAGTATACAAACATAACAGTTATTTAAAAGTCCTTAAAAATACAAATAAAATGCAATCAACATTCAAAAAATGGCTACATTGGATTTTAATGACCTAATCTTTGATGCTAACCTTATAAAGTTCTGAAAATGTATTAAAATGGATCCTCTAAAGACAAATGTGTAACAGTGCCACATGGTGGTAGTTTCTTACAGGGCATGATATAGATGTATATAGACCATGATAGAATAACATGACAAAAACTTAAAATATACATTTGAAAAATTTCATTGAGCACATAGATTTCTGGCATCCAAAAAAAAAAAAATCCCTGAAAAGTTGCCGAGGCATAACGATGCCTGTATTTCATTATAAAAATTGGACGCCACCACGACACACCTTTTTTCAGGTGCAAAATCAACGTTTGCTGTGGGTGCATGCATACGTGTGTGCGTGAGTGCTTGTGTGTGTGTGTGTGTGTGTGTGTGTGTGAGACCTACGGACAAACAGAGCCAGCAGTGAAAATGTGACTGGAGAGCAGCAATATTTGATTTTGGAGAAATGCTAATTACAATTTGACACTCAAGTTCTCAACCAAAAGGGCCATAAAGCCATTAATAGTCACAATTAGCTGAAGTCTAAAACACCAGAAGGCTGAACCAGGTTTCCCACTTTCCTCCCCGTCTACTTAAAATTCAGCTGAACTGCTGCTTAACTGACAAAATACGCTGAATAAATGTATCCATGCCTGAAAGAGTGTTTATAAAGCACTTTATAAATAATCAACTGGAATTGGACAAAATGTAACAAAAAATTAAGCACTGGACAAATAACATAATGAACATTCCTTCACGCTTCATCCCCTGTAAATGTTATCCTAAGTTTTACCTCTTGTTTTACCTGCACCTCTGTTCTCTATGGTGTGCGGTCAGAAATTTACAAGCTCTAAGCCTGTCATGACTCACAATGGCAAATTTATGCAATCGTGACCATGATTAATTAATCTTGTGGGCAGGATAAAATCTTTGCCTTTCTTATAGGCAAAGAAAATCTCAGTGATGTGCACTCATATCATCTGAGGATGTAGTGACATCAGGCCGTTTCAAGTAGATACAGAAAGTCTGCATTGTTTCTACCACTGTTAGTATACCAAAGGTTCTTTTGTTTTTGTTTCTTTTGGTTTTGTTTCTTTTGGTTTTTTTTCTTCAAGGTGGATCTAATGCTGTGGATGACTCAGATTCTCATATGATGTGAAAATATAATCAAACTGTTTATCAGGGGAAACTGTGATTTTTGGGACAGTCAAGCCGAAAATTAACAAGCATAATATTAGCTTATAACCAGTTCTTGTTGATTAGCCGACTCCTCCCAGTTGTCCATAAACAGAAGGGTCATAGGTGCTGGAAATCAGTAATTAGGAATGTGGCAATACTCGGAATAAATAGGGATGAGTTGATAATAAGGAGATATGTAGATATTGATTCATTTTGCTCCCATGAGAATAAGATTATTTTGCTTTTTTTCTGAGAATTGTTGTGTTGCATTGTGTTTTAGTAGTGAAACAATAACAAGCCTCTTGGGTGACACTGATCAATTGATCATAAGTTATTTTTTTTATTTTCTGTTGTTTTCTAGTCAAATGTAGCTTTTATGTTCAGTTTTTGTTTTGTTTGTTTGAAAGAAATAAAGTTCTAGGTAATTTGTTTCTTTTAATCACATAAATCATCATTTGATCCAGAAATAACTATTTTATAAATGCAAATAAAATTTTGTAGCGTTACACCCCTTTAAATGCACTTTATTTGGATTATTATCTGGTAACTCAGATGTAGAAATGCTCTTAAACACTTGTCCATTTATAAACATATTAAGGCCTTTTTATGCTGTTCCATGAATTCCTGCATGTGTGTCTGTCAGTGCATGTGAAGTGTGTGCAGGGCAAATGACACAGATCCCATCTGTTCTAGATTAACCCAGTGTGCTCCTTTGCCAGGTAAGGATTAACCTAACTACAAACATGGATTAAGCACATATGAAGGCACACGTGGATGCAGGAAAGACACACACACACACGCCATACAGAGAGATGCAGGATAGAAAAGGTGCAGTGGAAAGATATATGAGGGAGGGGGAGAGAAAGACAATGTACACACACACACACACTATTTCTGCCAGTGTCATGACAATTCCCACTGATACCTTGCAGAGGCTGTCTCTCCATCATAATGTATTTTCTGGTTCCCCAATGTGTTCCTCCCCCATTGCCCATCGCTTTCTCACACCACACCAGTTTATGTCTTCATAAAAGCAGATTTTCTTGTAATTACCTCTTCTATAAAGGAAAGTAATTCCTCAAACTGTGTTTTATTAGACAAGAACCCTTGGAGGGCTTTTTCTCTGCTCCATCTTTTTGAGTAATTTCAAGCACTAAACAGAAGTGTTGCATTTGCACAGTTTCAAAGGCTTAACTTTGTAGTTGTGTTTGAATTAATGCCACCTTTTTAGAAATTTACATAGACACACGTTCACAAATCAAAAATATCAGCTCATTCTCCACACAAATTGAACCCTATAGCGTTCCACTCCAAATGCTTTTTTTTAATGGGCCTTTGCGGTCAGGCAGCTTCCTCCTCAGCACACCAACCATGTCAGTCTTCAATTAAAATCGAGATAAAAGCTGAAACTTAAACTTTATTCGGCTTCCAGGTATGTCTCTGGCTGCCAACAAACAGCTAAAGCACTGTATGCACTCTGTAGGCTGTTTCAGTCTCACTCAAATTTCACTCTTCTGTCGGCTCTTTTTCATCATCCTAGAGTGGCTCTCTGGATTTTCTTTTCCCTGTAATTGGGAAATTGATCAAATCTGCGTTGAATGGGGATTACTGACACTAGCATCAGATTTCAGGCCCATCTCAGAGCAGGAAAAAAGATATACTAGAAAATTGCACCCCCCCTCCCCCCACCAAAAAAAGAAAAGAAAAAAAAACATTGATACCAGTCGCAATCTGTTCTACAGTACGACAAAATAGCTTATTTATGTCTTTTTGCACTGCAAAAGCATTTTCTGACCTTCTTTCACTGGGAGCCTGAGCATTTCGTATGAATACAATCCCATGTGTGCAGCTCTGCACACCCTGTTTAGACATGCAGAACTCACAGGCATAAATTCAAGCATAATGACAAAAAAACTTTTTATTGACCTTCAACATGTTTAATGTATTTCCTGGTACTGTAGACACTTAGATCAGGAAAGTCAGGTACTGAAAACAGATCTGAATCATCATGTATTTTACAGCCTTAACTGCCAAAGTCAGATGGTTAAGCCAAGGAGTGGTGCTAAATGAATTTTAAGAGTTTCACAACATCCAAATTCTGCTGATTTGTTTTAGAGATTTTGATTTTTGTCTGAGTTACCTACTGTGCGGATCTCTTGCAAATAAGGGAGCAGCTAGATTTTTATCCTTTTTGCTAGCTTAATCTAGCAAGAGACTAAAAAAAAAAAAAACTGGAGGCAGAGGGAAAAGCTTGATTTCTCCAAAGTTGTAGTTTCATCACTGAATTGACAAAAATCCTTCATGGCAAGTTAACTCTTGTGGAACTAGCTAACAAACATATTATAGTAGTAACAATCCAACAGCCTATTTAACAAAGAATCAAACTCCACCTTTAAAGTGATACCATAGGAGAGAGGTCTCCCACCTGGAGAACTGGTGCCAGGAGAACCACCTTCTGCTTAATGTCAGCAAAACAAAGGAACTGATCATGGCGTGGACACTTTCAAATACCTTGGAGTGACCGTCTCACGGGACCTGTCCTGGACTCACCACATTGACATCACTGTGAAGAAGGCCAGACAGCGTCTCTACCTCCTCAGGTGGCTGAGAGACTTCAAGCTCCCACTCAAGGTGCTCAGGAACTTTTACACCTGCACATCGAGAGCATCATGTGTGGGAGCATCACCACCTGGACGGGAAACTGCACTAAACAGGACTTCATGGCCCTAAAAAGGGCGGTTCGTTCAGCTGAACGGACCATCAGAACCACCCTCCCCAACCTGCAGGACATTTACACCAAGCAGTGCAGGTTAAAGGCTCTGAAGAGTGCCAGCCACCCTGGACACTCTGTCTTCTCCCTGCTCCCATCAGGCCGGCATTACCGCTGCCTGAGGACTAAGACTGAAAGGCTGAAGAATCCACAAGCCATCCGTCTGCTCAACTCCAAGCCCTAAACTCGATTATTATGTACAATGTACAGTGTAAATTATTATATTATCTATATATAGTGTGTATAGTAACCTATTTTTATTCTTATTTATATATACATATATTTCTGTTTTTTTGTGTTTGTCTTGTTTCTCTTCAGTACTTATTATCGGCTGCAGGTACAAAAAATATTTCACTGTACCTTGTACTGTGTGTAAATGTGCATGTGACAAACATTATCTTATCTTAGCATGAAGGTATTATAGCTTCAAAAGCCAACAGTGTCAATTACAGCACAATGGCCCATTAAACTTATGTCAATAGCTTTTAAAGATATTCAGGTATTACAATTACAAGTAGAAAACACACTCGAGCACACTGAGTGTGTACAAAGTGACTGGTATTATACTGTATCTTTCTACTTATGTCACATCAAGCCTCATCTCCTGAACTGAAGTCAGGTCTCGAACACAAAATGAGCATAAACATGCTTATTTAATCCTCATAGGGTCACAATAACTTAATTGTGATTAGCAGATTAGACAAGATAACATTATCCCAGCTAATCTTAGGCTCAAAAGTCACACTTTCCCCCTGATAAATAGCTTGATTACACACCAGCATCGTATGGCAGGTTTTTCGCCAAGTCTCTGAATACAACAATGTTAGATCCACTTCAAAGCATTTCCCTTATGCCGGCTAACAGCAGCAAAAACAGCAGCGCTTACTGACAGAAATGTTCATGACATCCTCAACAACTCACCTCTGAATCACTGTTATCAGACAGAAGGAAGCTTCACTGACTCTTTGACTTGTATCAGATTCCTATTACAAAGCTTTACGGCCTTCTCCAGAGTAAGTAGGCATGGACAGCTGAGGTAAACAAAGCCTACTCTTACTACAGCGGTCTTAATGCCACCTCTGTAAATAGGATTATGCATTGGAACTGGAAAGGTTAAAAAAAAAATAGAATTCAGTTGGTTGCAATCTGCAATCTAGCTGTAATAACACTGAAAATTACAGAAAATTTGAAAACAGCAATTCAGACCCCCCCCCCCCAAAAAAAAAATCTTTGCTAAAGCAATTCAAAGGGTTACTTTCCTTCCCCATCTGTCTATCCTGTCAGCTCCTTTCCTCTTATTCAGTTAATCTTTCTCTGTGCCTCTTCTCTCCCTTTATATTTTGCTCCCCTAGCTCTAAAAATTTCCTTTTTAAGGCCATTTCACACCGGATGCGTTGCGTAAAAACGACACGAAATTCCGAATCTCTCGGATGTGCACCTTTCATGTAACCTACATACACACCGGAAGCGTTGCGTTTTTCACGCCGCTTTCACGCATATTTCATGAAATCAGTAGGACAGTTTGAGCTCTTGTTGGCAGAGTAAGGATCACATGAGGAGGCAGAGAATATTATCAGAGAGCCGACTGACCTGGAGCAGCGTGTAGCTGCGTGTCTGAGGTAAAACACAATGAGTTTACTGTTCGCTGTATATTCAGTGCATCGGTGCACGTTTTGATCTATGAGCTCACATGTTGCTAATGCAGCGCTCTTATTGGTCAGATCCGTTTGTTCGCTTGCGAAAGTCAGAAAAATCTAACTTGATCCGAAAAAATAAATGCCGCAAAATCGTCCTGTGAAATAAATGGTTCGGTGTGAAGTGCTGCATTAAGAACAGGCAGGTCCGAAAAATATTTTTAACGCACAAAACATTCGCACAGAATTTACGTGTGAAAAGGCCTTTCTTTTCTACACTCCCCGTGCCATTCTCTTTCTCACCATTTCTTGAAGCGATAAGCCAGATATTCACATCTCTATTCCCTAATTGGCTTGTAAGGGATCTAAGGCAATTTGTGGAGGGGTGGTGCTCTGGACAAAGCAGGTCCCTTTTGCTCCCCAGCTAAAAACAGATATAAATTAGAGCATAGAACTCACCTAATAAGGCCTCAAATCTGTAACTGCAGCATGACTGACTTCCTGATGTAAGTCTCCCAGGTAAGACTGCACCATTTCTTTTCGAAGGCCTGTGATTTTGTGGTTTTGGGCGGCGGGATATGTGGCATGGTATGGGCATGCATATGACACAACTCAGTCATGCTATATAAAAGTTGAAACTTAAGTTTAGTTTTGTTACATCTAAAAGACTGTAAATACTGACTTGTGTTTTTGATGCTCTGATTAGGTTTTAATTAGCTTCAGTGTAAACCAGCTAAGGTTCTTGTGACCTTACAGAAAGAAGCTAATGAGATATTGCTGTAATTGACAATGTTTAAGATAAAGTACTGCACTCTCATTTTTAAGACCAAGACTATATATGTGGCATGAAGGCAAGAGGTATCAAGCAAACGCAACAAAGGCGAATAAATTGCTTCAGGTTTTACAGAACAAAGTAAAAGAGAGAAAGGAACCAACGAGGTCTTCTGGTTGTTAATGCCAAACCTGCAGGCTTTTTAGGGCATAAACTGCTTCTAGATTAGATTAAATTTTATTAATCCCTTTAGGAAGATTCTGTCAGGGACATTAAAAAGCACATTTATATTCATATTCTAAGCATATTCAAAATGCAGTACTGAAGCCTGTTATTAAATTACATAATTTTCTTTTTCTTTTATAAAATACCAGGACTAAACCTATTCTATGTTTACATCCTTGTTTCCTTCTTGGACCTTTGCATCAGAATTGACAGAATTATTTGATGATGATCAAACTCTTACTTTGTTTAGACATTCAGTCCTCATACCAGATATAACTATGTGAATGCAGAGCTGACTATTACATGACTGTGCTAGTTTAAACTTCTTGTGTATTACAACATATTATGATAAGCCATTTCAGACAAGTTATCTGTTCAGACAATGGTTCGAATTCCCTTCAAGAATCGAAAAGTCTGTGTCTGATTATTGCTCCAAGGTTTGTTACCATGGAACAAAACCAACCCACAGGCTGTCACGCAGCATAAAATAGGCAATCAGAATAGCTTAACGGTGAGAAAAAAAAAATCAAACATGGAAAACAAAAGAGCTCTAGCAGTCAGCACCACAAGGAGTAAACACAACCTAGAAAACCCTGCAACAATTGTTTGACACAAATAGTTATCATAAGGATTGGACTTTAAAAACAAATTAACAGCATTTAAAGTAAAAATTCAATTGGGCCAAAAAAAAAAAAAAACAATCAAGAAGGTGTCTCATTTTGATAACCGTGGATAAATCAGTAAATTCAGTTAAACTGAATTTTTTCCTTGGGGAATGTGAGAAAAAGCAATCAATGACACGGTATTCTCTCTGATCAGAATAAAATGACAGAACAACCCAGGCTGAACTTTAGACATTTTTTGCATAATTGCTAAAGTCACAGTGTTCATACTAAGAAACAATGTTCCTGCCAGATAATAATAATTATGCCTTACACTGATATAGCGCTTTTCATTGCACTCAAAGCGCTTTACAATTTCGTGCACTAATCATTCCCACCTCAATCACACTTGGTGGTGGTAAGCTACTAATGTAGCCACAACTGCCCTGGGGCAGTCTGATGGAGGCATGACTGCCAATCCGTGCCTATGGCCCCTCTGACCACCACCCACCACACAACACATTCACACTTAGGCATTGTGGGTCTTGCCCTGGGAAACAATGTTTTATGGAGAATTGAGTTATTTTAGATTAAAATTTAAATTCTGAGACATTATAATCAGCATGATAATTAGCTCAGAATAATCCAAAATGTAAAAGAAAAATCCTGAATCAAAAGCTCAGGCGTACAGTCTTGGTTGATGGTAAATGGACTTGTTCTTATTTAGCACTTTTCTACTCTAGCTGAGCACTCATACTGTACATTTACCCAATTACACCCATTCATACAAGCACTTCCATATGTAAGTAAGCTAAGAGCTTATTATTATATATATTATAACATTCACACACATTCATACTCCAAAACTTTGCATTGGAGAGCAACTTGGGGTTCAGTATCTTGCCCAAGGATACTTTGGCACGCAGCCCAGAATCGAACCGCCGACCTTCCAATCAATAGGTGACCTGCTCTACCTCCTGAGCAACAGCCACCCACTGCCAACACTTGCTCGCTGAGCTTTACAAATTAAAGATCTTGAAAGGCTTAATATGTGATGTGATCAGATGAAATACACCACCTATCACCACTTTAAAATACAGTAAATTGTAAAGGGGTCTAAGTTAAATTAAATTAAAAATGTAATTTTTTTTTTAAAGAAAATTAAACTTATTTTACTTATTATCACACAGTGCAGTGGTTACATGTAACCACTGCAGTATTGTGTTCTACATAACCTGCTGATTATGATGCAAAAATTATAAATACACTGTTATAAAATACACAGTTAAGGCAGATGTTACTATGACCTCTACGCTTGCTAAATAAAAACTACCTGCTATCTGCAATAGCTGATGTGAGATCAGTGCACTGATAGGAGTGGAATAATAGAATGAGGTTATTTTATCTCTGGATGTTTGATTGTGTCTCATCAGCAGCATTTCTAAACATTTCCCTTGTTCACGTTTTTAATTTTTGGATGATATAAAATGAAATGGATGAGAGAAAGCTGATGTGGCGTCCCACTCCATTTATTCTCAGTTGTGTATGGATGCCTAATTGTTATAACTAAACCTGATTCCCAACTTCACAGAGGATTAAATTTAAGATTGGCTCCTTAATTTTAACCATATGTATGGACCATATGAAATAAACATTGTAAAGTCTGAAGCGGTAACTGGCACTTACAACATTAACCTTTGAATGTGTTGTCCCAGAAGTGCTATTTCACATTTTCCTGCTCATGGTGGGAAGTTTATTCATTTTAGAAAATGATCCTTTCACTGTTACAGCACTATTTCCATTTTAACTCTTGTATTTATCTCTATTTATTTCATTAGACCTTTCCTTAAAATAGCTATGTCACTGGTAGAATCGGGGGGCCAGGCTGACATTTTGTTACTCTAATCACATAATGTTGCTCTGAAGGAACCTGTCTCAGAAGGCAGTGGGTGACTTATAGGCAAGCTCTTGCAACGGCAGGAAATTACACCCATGCAATGCCATTTAATTCTGCAAGCAGCATAGTACTCGGGTAGAGCTGCAAATTATTCCTACTTTCTATCTCACTTTCACTGAAATGCTCATTGTGCACTCTCTCTTTTGGCTAATGGCTAATAGACTGACTGGCCTTCACGGCAGAATACCGCGCTAAGAGATTCGCTGAATGACTGCTGGGTGAAGGGAATCCAGTTGCTATGACCTTTCTTTTGTGTGGGGGAGCATTATTTCAATGCAAACACAAATTAGATGGAGAAAACTTTCAGATACTGAGACCGTTTGTTAAACGTTTTGGAAAACAAAAAGCTATTTGCTGCCGTTGATATTTGAGAATCACAGCCATGTAATTAAAGTAACTCTCACATTTGTCGGAGAAAGTCTCAAGTCACATCTCACGTCTGTCAGAAGTGACTTTAAGTCCATTCCCCAACTGTGTGAGAGCAACTTTGTCTCAGTACTTAGGTCTGTCATAGAGACTTTAGTCAACTGTCAAGTCTCTCAAAGTCTTCAGTGCCAAATTTATGAGAATATAAGTCCCACGTCTGTCAGACTAAGTCTCAGGAGAAGCGCGACAGTCCTGTTCACGCTTGATCCGGCTACAGAAAGCAAAATAACAACCAGTGTGAAAGTGAGATGGAAGAAGGGGAAAAGGGGAGCGCAAAGGACAATATCAAGTATCCTATTAAACATAAATTCCCAGGAGCTTAGTGTTGCCAACTTGGCGACTTTAACCGTAGAACCTGGCTAGAACCCTGGTGACTTGTAGTCTAATGTGCTTTTAGTGATCAGTAGAACTATTCAATTCAATTCAATTCAATTTTATTTATACAGCGCCAATTCACAACAAGCAGTTGCCTCAAGGCGCGTTGTATTATAAGGTAAAGACCCAACAATACTGCAGAGAAAAACCCAACAGTCAAAACGACCCCCTATGAGCAAGCACTTGGCGACGGTGGGAAGGAAAAACTCCCTTTTAACAGGAAGAAACCTCCAGCAGAACCAGGCTCAGGGAGGGGCAGTCATCTGCCGCGACCGGTTGGGGCTGAGGGGAGAGAGAGAGAGGACAAAAAACATGCTGTGGAAGAGACACAGAGAATGATTAAACACAGAGTGAAGTATGAATAGAGTAAAGAGAAGCAGTGCATTATGGGAACCCCCCCAGCAGGCTAGGCCTATAGCAGCATAACTAAGGGATGGTTCAGGATCACCTGATCCAGCCCTAACT
>VUQJ01023447.1:0-11285 GCA_015108635.1 Andinoacara biseriatus
TCTACACGCACACACACACACACACACACACACACACACACACACACACAAAAGCCTCCCAGACCCCAAACAACATAAAAACACACAAGGCTAAACATAGCAGAGACTGGAAGAAACAGCTTGAAGACAAAGCAGGAGGACAGAGAAGACATTTAAATGAAAATACTGTATATGTGATAAAACTGATGTAACTAGGGCAGCACGGTGGTGTGGTGGTTAGGACTGTTGCCTCACAGCTCGAAGGTCAGGATTCAAATCCACTTTGGCCCTGGTCTTTCTCTGTGGAGTTTGTGTGTCCTCCCCATGTTTATGTGGATTTTCTCCAGTTTCCTCCCACAGCCAAAAAACATGCAATTTGTGGGGTTAGGTTAATTGCTGATTTGAAATTGCCCATAGGTGTGATTGGTTGTCTGTCTACCCCCTAATGACCCTGAACCGGATAATTGGAAGAGAATGGATGGTGATAAAACTGTAATATGTAACCTGTTTGACGACTTTCAATTTCTTTGCGGTTTATTGCACTTTTTCTCAATTTCTTTACCTATTTATTACACACACACATGATCCAAATTTGCGCTATAAAGTTTGTATTGATGTATAGCAAAGTCTCCAAAAAATTGCTCTAAAGCATGTAAAGATAAGCTCTGGCGGACTTGTTATATGGTAGGTCATGAACATGGAAGGTACGCTTCCTTTTCTTCCACTTTAAAAAGTACCAAAGTCTGGCAGTCTTCACTCGCTCACATGAAACTCATTGTCCCAGTCAGACATTGTTCTGTGGAGATTACATGGGTCCCTCTGTTTATTGTCATATGAATTACACTTGCACTTAAAATAAAATATACAGTAAGTAATATGATGAAGCGCCTGGGTAGGACGGGCTGTGGGCAGGTGCAGAAATTGTGTGTTTGTGTGTTTATATGTGTTGAATTGTCTCTAAATATGGTTACAGGTGACCTGTTTGTGAGACATGAATACTCCTACCCATGGCACACAGACACACACACACACACAGACACACACACACACACAAATATACACACACATCGCTCCCATTGCTCTCATTACACACTCATTAAATCTGAGAATGTGCAGCATGCTGCATCACTGCAGCGCGTAATTGTTGAGACCTCACAACACGAGATTTAAACATCGCTTCACCAGCTAGAGCTCCGGGCATCTGTGTGCGTTTTTGCATGCTTCTGTTCTTGTGTTAAATTCAAGGGCTCCAGTTCACCATACCTAGTAATTTAGGCCACACGATACCCAAAATGAGGAGCGCTCAGTGCCTAATGTAAGCCTTGATCTGACTGGTTCATCTCAACAACCACTCCACTGAAATGATGAAATCAGGCTTATTTTTGACATTTTTGACAGGGCAGCTAACAGAATGAGACTGCATAATAGCCAGAAGACATAAACTGGAGTCGCTCCCATTAGATTCTCACAGTATGTCGAAGAAATACGGGCTATGTTGGGTTTTTATGCTAAGTAATAAAATTTGACTTTTACTATACTAAAATTTATATTAAAACTGTATACAAATTCAGCAATCTGCTAGAGTAAAAACTACTGATTTAAATTTGTTCTGTTTTTTTTTCCCCCTTCATGGTCATCTGTTTGTGCAACTCTGGACTTCTTCCGGTGCTGCTGCTTTTGCAGTCTCTTTTGACAACCTGCATAGAGTTGCACTTTTTAAGCCCCTGAAATATTAAAACATAAATATGGCAATATGTCATTAGATAGTTTTCAACTAGTGAAGACTAAAAATGCATTTTTTCTTAACATGCACTTGATAGTACATAATTTGGGTTATAGTCAGTTAAATCATATGTAGCTTTCTTCAGCTGTTTTCTCTCTGTGTGTGTATGTGTGTGTGTGTGTGTGTGTGTGTGTGTGTGTGTGTGTGTGTGTGCAGCTGTCCTGTGTGCGGAGGTGGAGGAACGTTTGGTGAATCACCTGTTGTCACCGGAGCGCTACAACAAACTCATTAGGCCAGCGGTCAACACCAGCCAGCAGGTCACCATTTACATCCAGGTGTCTCTAGCCCAGCTGATCAATGTGGTAAGAAAACAGAAACACACACAAATCCAAAACTACAGATGCATTAATTATGGAGGCATACCTTACTAATTTCAAATGATTGGGGAACACAGCTATTGCTAATAAGAGCAGTCAGTACAGCCAGTGCTTAAAGACTTCTGCCATGTCTGTGTTTCAGAATGAGAGGGAGCAGATCATGACCACCAACTGTTGGCTCACTCAGGTTTGTGTCAAAACATCTTGTTCCTTATTTGTTTAATTTTCTGAGGATCAATTTAAAGAACTGTCCAAAGTGGTCTAATAGCACTACATGAACCACTATAGTTATAAATGTCCTTTGAATGCAATTTTATGTGTTGTGTTTGATGTCACATTGTTACTGGTGACTCTTTTTGTATCTGTGCATATACAGTTGTGGTCAGTTTTTATACACTCGTCATAGGCATAAATATCAGGGTAATTTTGTCCTTTTAATAATTTCTTGAAACTGTTTTTTTTCCAGGGTGTAATGATTGTACAGCATGCATTCACCTCCAAAAGTATTGGAACAGTGAGGCCAATCCCTTTATTTTTGCTGTAGGCTGAAAACATTTCATTAGCCTAATAGCATAATGACCTAAGTCATATTTTGGCCAAAACTGAGATGTCTATCTAAATGAATCTACACTGTTAGCAGAGTAGAATTAGGCAGGTATCTCAAAACATGCCAAAATATGACTTAAGTGATTATCCTATTAGGCTAACGATTTGGGTTTGACATTAAAAGATGAATATGAGACAAAAGCTCAACATCCATTTTTTCTTGTTCTTCATGTGACTGACAGGTGGGTTTTGCTGCCCAGGTTTGTCCTGTTACATTGATTATTCAAACAATAAATAGCGCTGAATGTCTACATTCAGGTTCAGATTTGAGTTTTGCCTGCGCAGACTGTGCAGTTATAGTTAGAGGAGTAACCACCATGAAAAAAAGAGTGCTATCTGTTGGTGAAAAACAAGAAACTGTGAAGCTGAGAGAAGATGGAAAATCAATCAGAGCCATTGCACAAACATTGCCAATAGCCAGTACAACCATTTGGAAGATCCTGAAGAAGTAAGCCGTAACAAGAAAGCCCACAATCAGTTCCTTTGTTTTGCTGATGTTCAGCAGGAGGTGGTTTTCCTGGCACCAGTCCTCCAGGTGGGAGACCTCCCTCCTGTAGGCTGTCTCTTCACTGTGGGAGATTATTCTCACAACAGTGGAGTTGTCAGCAATCGTGGGTGTACAGTGAGTACAGCAGAGGGCTGAGCACACACAACCCTGGGGGGAATCGGGTGTTGAGGGTGAGGTGGGGTGAGGTGAGGTGACCCACACGTACCACCTTTGGCCTGCTGGTCAGTAAGCTGTAAACCCACCTGCACCTCCACCTTGTGCAGGTACTTGAATGCTGAGCTGTAATCTACAAACAGCACTCCAACAGTTCCCCTTAGCAGTGTCCATATGTGGGAAAGGGTCTTGTGAAGGAGGAAGGTTATGGCATCATCTGTGGATCTGTCTGGCTGGTATGCAAACTGTAGTGGGTTGAGGGTGGTGGGCAGTGAGGAGGTAATGAACAGCTTAATGAGTCTCTCAAAACATTTCATCATCGCAGAGGTGAGTGCTATCTGTCCTGAAGTCATTGGGACTGCTGGGGTGGTTTCTTTGGGACAGGGACTACAACAGACTTTTTAAAACAATGTAATGGCTTGGGCTTGCATAGCTTCCTCTGGGAGGGGCTAATTAATCTTCACTGATGATGTCATGCATGATGGCATCGGTAAAATGAACTCAAAGTCTACAGAAACATTTTGTTTGTCTATTTAACAAAAGCTGCAACCAAACAGATTGGAAGAACTTTCCTCATGCAGCAAGATAATGAACCAAAACTCACTGCCAAAACGACAAAGGAGTTCATCAGGAGCAAGAGGTGGAAGGTTTTAGACTGGCCTAGTCGAGCTTGGCTCGGGCAATGGCTTGCCTGACCTGAACCGGAGTGGTGTTTTGTTATTGAACTTCTGTGCAAAACTCAGTTTGTCTTTGGGTCCCCCTGGAGGAGGTGGCTGAGGAGAGGGAGGCCTGGGCTTCTTTGCTTAGGCTGCTGCTACTGTGACCCAATGGCTCAGGATAAGTGGAAGAAAATCAATGGATGGATGGATGGATATATAATTTTCTTGTGTGGATTAGAGAAAATCCCCCCCAAAAAGTCAAACCTGTGCACCCCATTCTTGTTTTTTAAATTCATTAAAGATGTCTGCTATACAATCATTTCACCCTGGAATCAAAGAAATCATAAAAGCTCCCAAATTACCATGACATGAAAAATTGTATGTGACTGTTAATTTTAAATATTTTCTTGTATGTTTGTGTTTGCGTGTGTGCCCTTCTACACCAGGGTTGGAATGACTACAGATTAATGTGGGATCCTGAAGAGTACGAGGGAATCAAGAAAATCCGACTTCCGTCACAACACATCTGGCTGCCTGACATTGTCCTTTACAACAAGTATGTCCTCTTTGTGACAGACACAATGAGTGTGTGTGCGTGTCTGTGTGTTAAACTAAGTGATGAAAGTAGGGACAGACTGAAAGATTGAGCAACTTCTGTTTGCTAGCTGCAAAAGCCCCATTTTGCTAAAAGGTTTCTCATTTTATCCTCTTACTCTCTCTATCCTCCTAGTTCCTTTTTATCCCACTTGTCACTTCTTTTAGTTTAATAACTACTGAATAATGACCCAACAAAATTTCGTTGACATTGTGCGGCGTGTCTGCAGACAGTCACATAATCAGGAAGGATCTTTTAAGGTTTGAGAGCTTATGCATTTTGCACACAGAGATTATGGGTTAAAAAATCTGGCAGAATGACAGAAGCATAGCTGTACTAGACAGAGTAAAAGTTTATTTTTATCTTTTAAGCGTTAATCCAGAAAGTCACCAGTTTTGGTGCACTTGAGTAATATTATGTTTTAATGATTATGCTTTATTCCATTTGAGGTAAAACTTGCAGTACACAATGCACATTGCTTCATTTGAGCAGTGTATACACTATATAATAAATATTTACCTTACATTTTCAGCTTGCAGTAATTTGGAAGCCAAAATTAGGCTTCCACTGAACAATAACAATTTAGCTGTGATTGGAGGAAATTCATAGAAAAGTACACAGTCCCATACCTGCTGTGCTCATAGAAACACACAAAACACAAACTTTCCAACATAGTTGTTTTGTACAGCAGGCACAGATATGCAAATCATGATGTGAGAATATTTTGACATGTCTGGAAATGATCTTGCTGCTCTGTAAAATGGCTGCAGGGAAAAATCAATACATTAGAATCTCAGTGCTGTGAAAAGTCTTGGAAAAGTAAGTTGCACTGCCCTTATTCACTGGAGAATAAACTGACAGATGCAGAGGCCTGTGGATGTCACGTCTGTCACCCATATAGGTCAGCAGATGGGTCTCGTCTCCATCTGCTAGTTTCTTGAAAAACACTAACTGTTGATTTTCCTCATTAAAATGAATTTAATGTCCCTCCTCTGTTGTGCCATGAACAAAAGCATCATAAATGAATGCATTTAGATTTTTTTAAAATCTGATTTAGTGCTCAGTTTAGATAAAAACAATTATAGTGTGTGATTTTCAACATTTGGATGCTGAAAATGACAGCTTCAAAATTGCATCTAATCTATTATTAGACTCAAATGGCTTCTCTCAAAATGTAAATAAGCCCACCCACCACTTTAATCACACTCTGGACCTTGTTCTGACATTCTGGCACAGAAACTGAACATTTAACCATATTCCCTGAGAACCCTTTTTTGTCTAATCTTTTCTTAATAACATTTACATTTACACAACAGTAGGGAATAAATGTCATTACAGTAGATGTCTTTCTGAAAGTGATGTAACTAAGTTTAAGGATATAATTCCTCCACTCAATGCCATGTGCCAACACAGTACAGAGCAGATATGGAGCTTTTCTGTTTAGAGTCTGCAAGTTCTCTCTGGGCCAGTACGGATTCTCTCCAGGTACTCCAGCTCCCTCCAACAATCCAGAGACCTGCATATTAGGCTAATTGGAGATTCTGAAGTGGCAATGAGTGTTAGTGTGAGACTGAATGCTTGTTTGCTGCTTAGCAATAGCTTCATAGGCTGAGAGGCATTGACAGCTGGGACAACCTCTAGCCCCCTTTAACCCTGAGTTAAGAGATGAAAATAGATGTATGTATTACTTGTTAAAAACTGTATGGACCTACTGTAGAAACTAATTAGTTAAAATACTTTGTACATCTTTATATCACCACAACATTGCCTAAGATGCATTGCTACCTAGTTTAAAATAAAATATTCAGTTTTACATGTGCCCACATAAATTCCAGCCCTAGGAGGGGCTACATAAGCTCTAGCTTAAGCACAAACTGGAGTAAGGTTGATATGCGGTTGATATGCAAACACGCATTAATAGGTATTGCTCATGTTTTTTCTACCTGCAAAATGTACAAATAATTAGGAAACTTATGTAACACAAGTTACATAATTCTTTGATTAGTCACAGTAATTTTATAACTGAATTTAGGGGCAGTTGCTGAAAAAGGGTAACATGAGAGTGAAAACTTTGTCTCTATAGTATATTTTCACTCTGTGGTTGTTACAGGTTTAAAAAAACAATCTAAGAGCAAGAGCATCTTTTCAGGAAGCTTTGACCACACACATGCTCTAAACTCTGCCTCTGAAGTTGCCAGGTACAACCACAGTCTGATCAGCTGTCCACTGAGCATTTGGGGTTTGGAAACCTTGTTCAAGTGCATCTCAGTGGCGGTAATGAGGGAAGAACGAGCTGTTGCTTTTTACTTTCCCTGCCCAGATTTATCCAAGTTTCACCTGAACTTATATATAAATTTTTTTTCCTGTTGTTGTTCTTCTTCATCCTCCTCCTCTTCCTTTTATGGGTCTCCACAGTTGACCATCATCCTTCAAATCATCTGAACTTTTATAATGGTATAAATTAAAGCAAAAACAGCTGCTCTGGAACTGTGAATCACGATTTTCACAATTTCACAATGTTTCATGAATGAACTTTGGCTTTTAAGCAAGCATGGACAGAAGCCCCTAAATTACTCAGACAAAAGGAAACTTGAGTTTGAAATGAACCGTAAGAGTAGAGTAAAAACTGAGGAAAGATCCCGGACTTGGATGCACGATTGTTCTCTCAGCTGCTGGAACCACTGGCGGTGACAGTCTGACAGGTTCATAGTTGTTTAAACTAGTTCTTGTGTTTTAATGCCACAGTTTACAGTATCTGCAGGTATTCAGCTTTTATGAACCCAGATTGCTGGGCAGCTGAAGGACACATGACAACTGAAGAGCATGATAGCTTAAGAGACCAGGGAGTGGTCATTTTCAACCCTATTTTGTAACTTCAGGTGCAGAGATGCAGGTTAAGGTCTAAGTTTGGAGACCTGAGGCCACAGTAAGCAGGTGGGGCTGCTGCATTTTTTATTAGCCTGGATATACACAGCAGCATTAAAGCATTAGAGGCAAGTGTGATGGTTGGATTCCTGACCCACTTTATAATTGATAGGCCACTTATTTATAATGTATCCTCTGCAGCCTTAATGAGATGAAGAAAAAAAATCAGTCTCAGCAGATTTGAGGTGTGAGGGACAGATGTTGCCTTGATGCCAGCATGTGTCCCAGGCCAAGCTCTTCCCTTCAGATGCTAAATGCATCCTTTGGACTTCAAACTGTTGCATGAGTCAAATCTGCAGACTCATGGTTGCAGTTAGGCAATCTTTTACTCAGCATGCAATCAATGAATTTACTTAAGAATGTGATAACATATTAATGAGTGACCAACAGCACAGTGGCTCTCATTAAGTGAGGCTGAAGGTGTGAAAGAAATTGTCAGTAAGCAGTACAATGAAGCAAAATGTTAGCTAAAACCTGACACAATTCTTTGTCAGGTTTTAGCTAACATTAAAACAGCAGTGCTTCAGGTACTCATAAAGTGAGACCATGAATTACAATACAGTTATCAGAAATAGAAATCAGAGATACTGAAGCATTATCCGATACCAGATTATCAGTCATTACAGCAGCAATCATTTTATGTTATGCTGTGAATTTATATACAGGTAAAGAAAAAATACCAAGTGCACAAGTGGACTTTTACAGTTCTTTTGGTATATGCAGAAGAACAACTTTATTAAGCAATTTGTTTGTTTGAATGTAGCTTCAGCAACTCACCTCATCCTTATGTGAAAGCATTTCATAAATAAGAAAATAAATATACTGTACATAGATATATTTCTTAAGAGGGACAAATCCAGGCCTTCTTTGAAAACATATTAAAAGAGCAGACCGTATTCTGTTTCAAACTGTGTCAGCTCTGCTTCATGTGTTTTTGAAAATGAAAAGTCATCAAAAACCATGTTTTTCTGAATGAAAAGTGCAAACAGTGGCGTTCAAGTACAGCTGGGGTTTATTTTAGGAATTATTTTGAGCTTCTAGTCAGTTATTTTGCCAAGGCAATGAAGCTCCCTGTAAGGTTAAGGAAAATATGATTTGGATTAGAATATGCTTAAAGCACCTCAGCTGGTGCTTTAAGCATATTAAATGACTGAGATATAAGCAATCTTTCTGAGAGTGC
The DNA here is from genome assembly GCA_015108635.1 of Andinoacara biseriatus. Taxonomy (NCBI): domain Eukaryota; kingdom Metazoa; phylum Chordata; class Actinopteri; order Cichliformes; family Cichlidae; genus Andinoacara; species Andinoacara biseriatus. The sequence goes on from VUQJ01023447.1 coordinate 8,706, forward strand.
TTGACTTGACTTCTGCCTTTTCCTCAGTGCTGATGGCACCTATGAAGTCTCCTTTTACTCCAACGCTTTGGTTTCCAATAATGGTGAAGTGGCCTGGCTCCCACCAGCAATCTACAAGTCGGCCTGTAAAATTGAAGTGCGTGATTTCCCCTTTGACCAGCAGAACTGCACTCTCAAGTTTCGCTCTTGGACCTACGACCACACAGAGATTGATCTCATCCTTCTAAGTGATTACGCCTCACGTGATGACTTCAAACCCAGTGGTGAGTGGGACATTGTGTCACTTCCTGGACGTAAGAATGAAGACCCTAATGATATCAGATACCTGGATATTACCTATGACTTTATTATCAAGAGAAAACCTCTCTTCTACACCATCAACCTGATCATTCCCTGCATCCTGATCACGTCGCTGGCTATTCTTGTGTTTTACCTCCCATCAGACTGTGGTGAGAAGATGACTCTTTGTATCTCAGTCCTCCTGGCCCTGACTGTGTTTTTACTCCTTATCTCAAAGATTGTGCCACCTACATCTTTAGCAGTGCCTCTGATTGGGAAATACCTAATGTTTACAATGGTGTTGGTCACTTTCTCTATAGTCACCAGCGTTTGTGTGCTCAATGTACACCATCGGTCACCCAGTACGCACACCATGCCTCCTTGGGTCAAGCGTGTCTTTCTGTATCGGCTTCCCTCTTTCCTCTTCATGCGGAGACCCGGTAGCTCTAACATCCGCGAACGATTCCGGAAAAAACACCAGAAGCAAAAGTACTCTGAGCAGAAGCGGTGTGGAGCAGAGGGTGGAAGTGGAAGTTCCGGTGCAATGGCTGATTCCTCCTCATCCTTCTTTGTCAATGAGGAGTCGGCCAAACACTATGGCTGGAGGGTCAGTGACTTGTCAGAGAACACAGAGTTTAGGAAGAGGATGACGCTGAAGAGCAACATTGATGTGGAGGATGCAGTTGATGGAGTACGCTATATTGCTGAGAAGATGAAGAGTGAGGATGACGATGAAGGGGTAGGTGTTTGGAGATGTTTGACCATATTGCACAGTGTCGTGAATTCTTCTCTATACCAAAGTATACTATGCTTTTTTTTAAAGTAACCAAATAAATGCAAAAATAGAATATATATATAGCTCAATATAGCTCATTGCCAAATGTTCACATTTTAGCAAACCTTAACAATGATACAGCTAAGTAATCTTTAGATTGACATAAGTTTTGTATTTCTACCTCTGTACATTGCCATAATGCATTTTAAACCAAACAACATACACACTTTTGAGCCTTTGAACACAGAGAAATGTATAAAATTGCTGTAATTCTGAAACAGTTATTGCAGTTAACCCTTTGACTTAAAGCTGAAAGTCTGCACTTCAGTCACATATTGATTGTTCGATTTAAAATCGACTGCAACTGTGTGCAGAGGCAAAATTACAAAAATGGCATCATTGTCCTAAGTTTTATGGCCCTAACTCTACATGTCCATTTGAGCCATCATTTTTATCCCTTCTATTCATTTTCTATGAAACTCGTCATTCAGAATGAAATTCTAGTGAACTATTGAAGAAATACAAAATAGAATCTAAAATAAAGTTTGCCAAAGAGTAACCATGTTGGTTTCATTTTGAAATATGAGAACAGACACTCACATGGGGTGTTTGTCTAATTAGATGCAGGCAAGTGTCATCTATCTGACACCATCTAATGCAATACCCATCAAGTGTCTAATGCCTCCTGACATTAGACACTTGATGGGTATTGCATTTAGACACCCTTTGTGTCCAAAAATGCTCCTTTAGACACGTACCATTAGACAGTAAATGACAATGAACACAAGCAGGTTAGCATGAAGACATTAAGATTTACCTGAAAGTGCCAGCTATTGTCTTTTAAGGTCTCATAAAGATTATTCTGTCAATATACTGAAAATAAATACATTGTCTATTGTAGAAAAGCACAGAGGCGCAATAGAAACAGTCTTTGAACCCTGAAATGTGTATTTTTAGGCTGTGGCAGTAATAAGGTGAATTGTATTTGTACATTATGTTGTAATAAAAACACATGACAACTTAAAAAAAAGCAGCATGGAAAAATAATGATCATAAATCAACTTAAATAAGTAAAACCATTCAAATAAGTTCAGTTCACTTTAGTTCAGGCGCATGAACACAATGGCAGAATTTAATATGCAACTGCTTTATCTCTCTACAGATCATTGAAGACTGGAAATATGTGGCGATGGTGATTGACCGTCTTTTCCTGTGGATCTTTGTGTTTGTGTGTGTAGTTGGGACGATGGGCCTCTTCATGCAACCTCTTTTTCAGAGTTACAACACCCCAATTATTGAGGACATGGAGCATAAATCTGAAACTTGAACCTTCATCTTGACATGACCCAGAAGTGGCTTTTTATTTTCAGAAGCAGATTTTACCACATCAGATCATACAGCCGCCTCTCACCACACTCTGACTGGGAAATGACGCATTTTAACCTTTCCATTTCCTCCTCCCCGCCCCTGCTCTGCCTTTTAAATCTCCACGTGCCCACCATCCTCTGGTCCACTCGTCTGTCCCA
>VUQJ01023447.1:13636-24201 GCA_015108635.1 Andinoacara biseriatus
CCAGAAATACAGCCAACACGAAACAGCCGACTGCTGGACTGTTTAAATAATAATGGATGGGTGTGTATGAGGGGGTGCCCAGCCTTTTTGTTTACGCTCACAACTCACTGTGCAGAATCTGGGCTGACTTGATAGACTGATTAAATCTATGAGAAACTGTTAAAGCATCCTTGCTTAAGTGAAAGTGGGAAAATAGTGCTAAAAATTTTTTCAAACCAATGACTGTGAGGCTGTTGCTCCTCATTGTGCTTATTTTAAAGGTACAGTACACTGGCCATAAGCAGTGCTTGTCAGCATCCCTCACCAAGAAACCAGCAGCAATAATATTGTACAGTATTTTATACACACTGACCTAGATAAAATGACCAAACAGCCTGTCACTTCACTTTCATTATCTGCCATCATATCGTAGGCTTTCCGGTTTGTTTTTAGAGGCATTACTTGAAACCATGTCCTGTTATTATTTCTAAGTAGCATTGTATAATTTTTCACCTTCCTAATGCACTCGTCTGTCACTGCTGCCAACATTAACCTGGAAAAAAAAGTGTACTATTCTAATCCAGCTTGATTGATTTGCTTCATTTTTGACTTCTTGGTGGATGGTCGAATGAAAACATGTTTTCTATTCTTCTTCCCACTAGACAGTCATGCTGGGCGACATGCTGAGTTTTGTCTAACAGTAAGGGACTGTAATGGGGACCTGATGTTTTGCTCAAATTGATCAATAAAGGGTAATGAAAGCATAAACAGGTCTGATGAATCCCATCTACATTAATTACTCTAGCCTGTCTTTTTTTTTATTTTTCACAATCGTGAACATGCTTCACTTTCTATATTAATCTCTTTCTGGGACTTTTACTTTCACTCACTGGCTCCCTCTTTTATTTGCTGCATATATTTCACCTGGTTATGGACATAAAGAAGTTTTTTTTTTTATTAAAAAGTTAATTTTCTGGATTGTATGTGCTCTATTTGTGCTGTCCTGGGTCAGTGTTAAAAATTAGTCAGCTGACTGCAGATTCATTAGAGTCTTATATCCTCAGGACCTGCAACTTCACCTTCTGTTAGCTTTAGAATGCAACGAGGCTGTTTGACTGCTAAAGAGAGAGACAGCGGGTGAATGAATACACAGTCATAAATCTGGAAAGTCTGTATTATCACGCTTTATCACATTGCAGCTGCTTCTTTAAATTTTGAAGCAAGATAATAATAGTTAACAAGAACTGAACTAAAAACTAAAACTAGATGTGAAAAAGCATCTTAACTAAAATAAAATTACAAACTAGACATTTGAAAAATAAAATAAAATAAGTGAAACAGTCGTGTGAGGTTGGAAAACTAAATGAAAATACAAAATTTAGAGGAAATAGCCTTTGTTTTAGTCCTTGTTAATTTTGTAAAATTTGTTTGTTCTCATTTTATCTGTAAACTCTGGTTTACAACCTAACTCCCTAGGTGGAGGGAATTAAAAAATACAAAATGATAATAACTCATATCAGATGATAATAACATATCAGATTGAGCCAAATATTTGGATACATGTTACAGATAATCGCATTTCACACAATCAGTTAAATTTTGGACTTTCAGTAATAACTGCAGTTTGAAAAACCAACAATGGGCGCATTTATGAAGATTTTGTAATATTATTTTTCACAATATTATTTTTCTTATTAGTTCCTCCAAACCCAAAAATGCAAACTTTTTTCTAACCATTGCTGGTCCTTCCAGCAAAGATACTACTAAATGCTCTGTAAAATGTAAATAAAGGCAGAATGCAATGATGTGGAAATCTCATAGGGCAGCACTGCCTTAAAACAGGTATGATTCTGCCATGGAAATCACTCAAAAGTTGAGCAGTAGCTCTCCTCAGTTCCCAGAATATTCTTAAAACGAGAGGAGATGGTACACAGTGGTAAACATGATCCTGTCTGCAGTTTTTTGAGACATGCTGCTGTCATATTATTCCAAATGAGGTCATCTTTTTCTTAAAATGGTACATTTTCTCAATTTAAACATTTGATATGTTTTCTATATCCTATTGTGAATAAAATATGGGGTTATGATATTTGCCCAGACTTCACTCTCCCTGGCCAGGTCCTTTTCCTCCGCTTCCAAAGGGGAGGTACCAGGAAGTAACCTGGTCAAATGCCCGAACCACCTCAACTGGCTCCTTTCGAATAAACCAATACGGTTGAGTCCACACAGTCTCACTGTTTAAACCTGATTGTATTTTGAACTCTAAAACCAGGTTGTAACGTCACACACCTCTTTGAAGGACATGTCAAAACAAGGCTTCTAATAATACACAGTAATGGCTTAAAATAAATATGTCCACACAAATGTAGGAAGACATATATACAACACACACGACTCTGACATAAGCTTACAGATGACAGCCACTGAATAGCAACTGGGTCCAGCAATTATAGCTCCTATTTGTATCTTCCCTCCACTGACACATAAATTGGATACTTGACATCTGCATCGGTTTCCAGTAGGAGAGGAGCCATATGAGCTTGGAGAGCAGTGGGGAGGTAGTGGTTTGGAGGGCTGCAGAGCCACAGTCACACTACATTTTGATTTTATTTTGATTATTCTACATATTTGCAACTATTTGTGCTTCATTTGCATGTGTGACCTTTTCGATCTTTTTCATCTTTTCATCCTCCCTCTTGCAAGCCAGAGGGTTTTACTAGACTGATCCATTTGTCTGCTGCACAGGGGTCTAACAAAAAAAAAAAAAGCAATGGTAAAACTTAACCTAAGCAAAGATTAACACAAAGAACAAGTGAAATCAATTTCAAGCTTAACTTAAATCTAACCAAGATTGCTGCCTGACCTGGCAATTGTTCCGCTGTGGCTAAATCGTCTCAGCTGGCAACTTTATTGACTGTAGACAAGCAAAGTAGGTTTCAGCAGATTTCAGCATCACACGTATATGACCCTTAGGCTGTGTACTGTGGAGTCAGCAACCTGCTCAACTACCTCTTAGATACAATAAAGGTGCTCATGTGTGTGCTTGTGTCCCTCTAGAGGTGTGGCTCTTCAGAGATGGCACCACTGCATACAGAACTTTTCTTCAGAAATCCAACATTGAAGGGAAAAAGAGAGCAGAGAGAGGCAGAAAAAAGAGATAGAGAGTGTGTGAGAGAGAGAGATGCTGTTTACAGTTTCCAGGTGTGATCATGAAGTGTGACCAAGGAGATCAAACTGGATGGGGGTTGGGAGTAACAAGCAGCACGGGAGAGAAAAAGAGAGGGAAAGGTATGATAGAGGATGACAGATCAGCGAGGTCAGTCATAAACAAGGAACACAGGACGTTTGCAGTTTGTTAGACGGGCAGAGGAGGTGATGTTAGAGACTGTTTCATGCTGTAGTCAGACATCAATGAGCATTAATTCTTCATTGCGAACACATACATGCATATTGTGTTGAAATGTGATTTATTGTATAGCTACAGTGGATGCTTTGACCTTAAATTAAGTTCATGAGGAAATTTTGTTCTGATGAACTAGGATCAGGAAGCTGGTGTGATCGATAGAAAATTAGATTAGGAAATGCTTGAGACACACACATACATGGCAGGCTTGCTGCAACTCTTTGTCTATTTTCAATTTCATACCCGCAGCATGCTGCAAGCAGACTGTTGTGCATCAAAGCATCAGCAGTTTGATCTGTTTCCTGTAGTTGGTCGTTGCCCTCCATCTCCCCCATTATCCTCCACAGGACATTCCTTTAGGATTTATACCTGCCATTTCAGCTCTGTGGTCGATATTTATGAACTACATTACTGCATTACAGAATGTGTAGCTGCCTTGCAGTTGAGTCAGGGGAACCATCGATCCTCCCCTCTGAGCTGCTGAGCCTCTGAGATGAGGGACGAACACAGAGATGTGGTCTAAACACTTTAGAGGGTTTTCAACTTGGCTCAGGGGTTGCTCTGTAGTGTCCCGGCCAGAAAAATAAATCTCTCTTCAAGTCTTCTACCCGCTGATTTGAATGTCTACTGCTGCTCACTAGTGGATAAAGTGAGATACTGCAGAGCTCAGTGTCTTCCCCAGCAACAGTAGAGGAGCTAGAGTGTGTTGTTAAAATCTGTTTATCATGAAAAGTAAAAACAAACAAACAAAAAAGCTAAACAAAATGTAATCCTCATCCTCTACATTATATTGCGACAGTATGCACCAAATATCTTTACTCTGGTAAGAGTCAAAATACCAAAAGGCTGAGATGATTGATTTGGATACTTGCCTTGAGGCCAATGAGACAGATTATGAAGGATATTAGAGTATTAATTAAAAAAGTTCTTCACACATTTCAAGCATCACTTGCAGCCATGATCATCTGTGACAGCAAAAAGAGACACAGAAAACAGTTTGGATTTCATCTTAGGACAAAGATGAGTGGGCCAGATAATGAGTAAGCTTTGCGTGGCTCACTTTAACCCCTCAGGCTGCAGCTGCTTAACTGAAAATAACACTGCTGGTCATTCAGAGAACAAGACGGAAAAAGAGGCAATAAAACATGAAGTTTAATGTGAGCGATGTATTGAGTGCAAAATGTTTTAGATTTATATGTGTTGCGAAAGAGAACGGCAGATGTGAGGGAGGGAAAGGCATGGCAGAGAGAAATGGCAGTTTAATTAACAGCAAAGAGCTTTGATCAGATAACTGTGATTTGAGCAGTGAAGGGACTTTAATTAGTTGCTCTTGGCTGGAACAGACCACAGCATGGACTCGCAGACTGCCTATAGTGGACACTGCATGAGTGAGAAATAAGAAATGGACTATGTGGCATTAATGGGTTTGGAGGAGGATGGTGGAGGAGGAGGGAGGAGCGAGAGCAGTGGTAAAGGGGAGGGTTGGGGGTTGAGGGCGCGTATGCTTGGAGGGCTGAGTGGGGTCACCAAGTGTAGCGTGGCTGGCAGATCAGGAAAAGCTGTGGGAGGAAAGGGGATGCTAAGAGCTTTTAAAATGGGAATATCCGAGGGTGATGATGGTGGAGTGGTGGAATTAGAGCATAAGGAAGATGGGGATTGTGAGGAAGAAGGCTTTTTAGATTAGGTCAAAGAGCAAGGACAGAAAGAGGAAATTTAAGATGTTTTTTTTTTCATAAATCATATCTCTGTGATTAGAACTGAAATCCCAGTTAACTCTTTTTGCAAAAAGGTGACAAAAAGAAAGGTTTTGGTTAAATGGTAAACAAACACAATCTTACCCTTTCCTAACCAAGTGAGTTAAACATGACCACATTAAAATGATCTAGTTAAAATCATTTATTGCAAGAGTAAATATCGTACTTTACAACCCCCCCCCCCCTTTTTTTCATAATAAAAGTTGACTTATATTGTATGTTTGCAGTTTACACTGGTAGTGTGAAATTTGTTTTTTTTTATTTCATCAGAAAACATCTGTCTGCTGCTGCCTGTAACAATGCTGAGCAGAGCTGTGAGAGTAAAAAAAAAGTTTTAGAGTGAAAAACTGAAACACTGAGCTGCAAGATGCTTAAAGCTCAAGTGAACTCAACAGGGATCAAATCTGCATCATGTATTTACTAGTGCTGCTTTAAATATGCTTACTGTATGATTGAAAAGAGGTCAGCTGTAATCCAAGTTGATCCTAAATTTGCCACAGACACAACTTGATCAATAATACACGCTAAGGATCAGACTTGCAGTAACGTCAGACTACAGGTTGTTCATATGCAGACGTCAGCGTGACTGACAAGTAATGAGATGAGACAGCTGCTAGCTGACGGGAAAAGACAAGAACTTACAATACACTTAATTAGGCATGGAAAGACTAAACCTACTTGTGCTCTCTGCTTTTCTCTTTTATGTCCCTCAGATTTGAGCTCTCCTAATAGATCTTCCATATCTTGAGCTGCCGTTTATATTTAAATTTAAATTGCTCTATTTATATCAGGCATTTTGGCTTGTTTTAGCAGGAAAATTGTGGAACTAATTACTTTGATAGCTCTGCTCCAGCAATTAATGCAGGAATAATATTATTAGTCCCACCTGTGTTTGGCAAATTAAACAGTGAACCGTGAAAAGGGTATAAAGGAAAACCTTACTTTATGACAAATGGGGGGAAATATCCAAAAATTAAGCCGGAGAGAGGAAAGAAGCTAAAAAAAAAAGAAAAAAGAAGATGGTTAAGGAAGAAGAAGCCACAGAGGAGAGTAGCAAGCAACAAAAATAGAGAAATACATTCAGCCTAGGAGAAAGAAAACGTGTATAAGGTTGATGTGGATGAGCCAGGACAGTCCTGTCTGGCACACACTGCTAACTGCTCTTGCCCTTTTCCTTTCGGCTGAATGCAAATGCTTGGACTTCACCACACTCGCAGACTAGCAGTAGGTACTCCACGTATTTACAAAGACATTTGCTTTTTTTTCTCATTGTTGTTCTGTAAGTTTACTGGTGCATTAAATTTTATTCTGCACACACACAACCATTTCTGTTTGGTATAATCACATTATTTTTGTCTGTCCATGTTAAGAAGACATACATATGCTGGTGGCTCATGTAAAAGAAAAACTTCTTTTTGATTATAGTGTTATGTAATGCTGTGGGTCCTATATCTTATGTCTCAGTGTATATACTGCTCTTAGGAATCAGTCAGAAAAATAATGGTGAGTACATAAAGTTCCATCTCATTACCCATTTCATTACCTGATGGGTGACAGTGAACATCTCACTGACAAAATCCACAAGAGCTCAACCTTAACTGACTTAATTCAATGTTTGTTTGTTTTTTTTGCCTTTCGCAAACATAGACAATCACAAAATGATAAAAAGTGGTAAAAACAGAATGTTTCTCATTTGGTGGAGAGTAAACAGTGGCTGGGATGTCACCTCAGTTTGAGACGGTTCGTAGACATCAGCTGACTGATTGTGACACTACGGAGCAATTCCCTCGTCTCGTGCACCTGACTAATTCCTGTCTCCCTGCAGATGCTCTGTGACTATGAACTGATTCCATTTTACTTCCCTTTTCTTCATCTGACTTTCTTTCTCTGCTGGGTTTATGTGGGTGTGTTACAATCTGCTGTGCTGTCTTGCATCAGTATTTGTACAGTATGGACACTAACCCAAGTATTGACCTGCACTCACTGAATAACAAATGTAGCAAAAAATACTTTTATGCGCACGAGCCCTTTGAAATGGTCACTGATATAAGCTATTTTAAAAATTTGCATCAAGTAGTGTGATGATTCTGTGTATGCTGACTATATAATATCTCTTAAAATGTGTGATAAAGCCATTTGTCTTCCTTCATGTATTGTTTGGATGTTTGAATATGTTGGAAATGAAATTTTTTGTAGTTCCCACAGTAGCATTCTCGCTGTTTTCTCAACACTGGAAAGTTTCCTGACTATGCTTGTTGACATGAGCTTACAAAATATTAAACTCTTTTGTTCTTTTGTCTTTTAATATTTTTTTCCTTATGATACCAGAAATCCACCAATCAACATTTACATGAAATACTTCTAACCAAACGTGATTTCAGAAGAGATCCTTACTGAAAACCTACATTGTTTATTCCATCATTTAAAACTTACAGTAACCAATAAATGAGGTTTGTCACCTATAGTCATGAGCTTTGGGTAGTGACCGAAAGAATGAGATCGCTGATACAAGCAGCGGAAATGAGCTTCCTCCGAAGGGTGGCTGGCCTCTCCTTAAGAGACAGGGTGAAGAGTGCAGTCATCCAAGAGGGGCTCAAAGTAGAGCTGCTACCTCTCCACATCGAAAGGAGCCAGCTGAAGTGGCTCGGGCAGCTGACTAGGATGCCCCCTGGGCACCTCCTGGGTGAAGTGTTCCGGGCATGTCCTACCAGAAGGAGGCTCCGGGGCAGACCCAGGACACGCTGGAGAGATTATATTTCTCAGCTGGCCTGGGAACACCTCACTGTTCCCCTGGATAACCTGGAGGAGGTAGCTGTGGAGAGGGAGGTCTGGGTTTCTCTGCTTAGGCTGCTGCCCCTGCGACTTGGCACAGATAAGTGGAAGAAAATGGATGCATGGATGGATGGAGGTCACAGGTTGTCTTCAGAAATCAATGCTGGAAAATGCCTGCAAGTATTTGTTTTACATCCGGCATCTTGTCTGCAGCAGGAAACGAGTCGCTATTTTCAAGATGTTGGTTAAAAAAAAAAAGCAAAGGGTTGTGCAACAGCAAAAGAGATGGAAAAATGAATAATGAAAAATGTAAATCTGAAAACAGACCAAAACAAAAAGATAGTATGAATGAAAGACAATAAGAAATCCCCTGTTTCTCTCTAATCTCAGGCAGAGAGTGGAGGCTCCCCAGCTTTTCTTTTCATCTCGCAAAGTGAGAAGTCTTCTCTTCTCTTCTCTTCTCTTCTCTTCTCTTGACGCTCCTTCACTACATCACATCATTTTTTGGACCTTTATAACAGTTCATGGTCAGCTGATCTGACTGCATATTAGTTGTACATATCTCTTTAATTTTACCAGTCACACGCACTCTCTCGCTCTCTCTCTCTCTCTCTCTCTCTCTCTCTGTCAAACCTTTCTTTACACACTATTGTACTTTCTTTCTCACTTTTCTTATTTATTCTTTTAGGGTCTCCTATGGACCCATGTAAGGCACTTAGTAATTCAGCTTTCCCAGGCAAACCTTCACTCGTCAGTGACAAACCTAATTGAGCTTAAAATTGAGACTTGAGAAATTAACACTGTCTCTTGCTACTACTTTATTATTAAACCGATTTACTATTTTTTATTTTATTGGGAAAAGGAATACATGGTCACAAACATAAACACAAAAATAGTCCATAAAAAATATTTCATCTTTGTATGTAGTCACACGACTGCAGAGGGATTGACTGCAGCCAATGGTGAACTAATCTTGGCTAAAGCATGACCACACACATATGTGTGTATGTATGGCACTGCACATAGTATTCTGTACATGTCTGACATGAGTTTTATGAAAGATGAATTTAGAAAAGAAAGAACAGGCACTTTGGATGCAGATATTTATGCTGTTGCGTGCTGTTTGCAGTGATATGGCCAAATTATTCAACTGAAGCTGAAAGAGGGTATTAACTGAACTAAAATACGAAATGAAGATAATTCAAGAAGTAACCCTGATATTTCACTTACAGGTATCCAAAAGCAACTACTACATTATTGTTCTTTTAAGAACGAGGCAGAAGTCAGGCAGAAGAATTGGGTGCTCCAGAATAATTTCATTGTATTTCCACGCAGTACTGCTGTACATTAATGGTTTTGCATTATATGAATCGGGCAGACTGCAGCCTTCAAGACTCTATTATAGAGCAGCTAATGCTTTAAGCTGCCTGCATTGTTATGCTTGCAAAATCAATTAAGTGACTAAATAGGTCATTTACAGCTCAGTATTGAAAATATGGGATCTTTTATGAGTGTAGGTGAGTGCCGCATCTTTCTCTACTCACTGCGTAGAGGTGGGGATTCTCTGAGGTTGGAATATTTGACTCTTTTTTTGGGAGAAATGTTGCTAAATTTATATAAATCTACATCAAACATTAAATAGGAGAGTATTTTTAATATGAATGTTTTTGCACGGAGACTTGCACATCCCTTACGCTCCCAGAGCCATATTCAAAAACTATTTAATTATTCCAGACCTATCACCTCTGAGTCACTCTGAGTCAGATCGCTAGGTTTGGCCGTTGGATGTGTGTGTGTGTGTGTGTGTGTCAGTGTGTATGTGTGTTCGCGCAAACGTGTGCGTGCGTGTGTATGGGACGCAGGACCGGGGGAGGCAGAGGGGAGGCGGGACGTGCAGAAGTTGTCCATGTCGGCAGAGCGCACCAACCTCTCCACGTTCGGGAGCGCAAAGGAAAAGAGGCTCTAATTTTGAAGCTTCACAGACATCTACAGCATATTATTACGAGAAGAAATTGTTCAGCATCGGTACTTATACACAAAAAGCCTCGCCAAGCGCCGATGTCTCCATGAATCTCTCCGGGAAACTAACAAATATCCTCCTGCTGGTGATCCTCGCTGCGCAAGGTAGGACACGGCGCTCATTACTTTTAAAAACATCACTTTATCTATTTTCTTTGCTCTTTACGTCAGTTTTAAATATTTTTGGCTACCAACTTGACCTCGAGTTAACTCTTTTGTGCGCTTCTGAGTAAAAACAAACTGCTTCTATTTTCAATCCAGAGAGGAAGATCAATAAAAAAAAACAATCGTACACAGACAGAGCAACTTAAACTTTACCTCAGTCTAGCAACCCAACTGATTTATATTTGGACACTGATGCATGCTGATTCTGTCAAATCGCTGAAATAGCTGTTAATGAAATATTAGACCTTCAAATTTCTCTGGGGGCTCCAGTAGCGCACATCCTCCAACAATGCAAAATCGGGTTTTCGCGTTAAACGCACGAATTACACTATTTTACAACACAGGACACAACATTTCCCCATGGGTAATTGTTGCCAACTTACAGCAAATCTCACGTGCCTGTGCTCGTCACACTTGTGGAGTCACTGTTTTGCTGTAGCGAGTCAAACCAGTGCGACATAGCCGCACTAAAT
>VUQJ01023452.1:0-11102 GCA_015108635.1 Andinoacara biseriatus
GTTGGTTCCTGTCAAAAGCCTGGCTGCAGCGTTCTGGACCAGCTGGAGACGAGTGACAGCAGATTTATTTAAACAAGTGAAAAGAGAATTACAATAATCTAAACGAGAGGAAATAAAAGCGTGAATAATCATCTCCAGGTCAGATTTGGATAAGATTGCCCTCAACTTAGAAATATTCTTCAAATGATAAAAGCAACTTTTTACCAAGTGTCTTGAATGTCTGTCCAGAGACATTGAGTGGTCAAACTGAACACCAAGGTTTCTGAGGCTGGGCTGGGAGGAGGAGCCCAGAGAACTGAGGTGTTCTTTGATCAAAGGAACTTTCTGTTCCGGAGCAATGATCAGGGTTTCAGTTTTGCTAGAATTTAACTGAAGGCAATTATTAGCTAGCCAGTCCTTAATGCAAGAGACACAGTTACATAAGTACTAGTCTCGACAGTTGTCTCCAGAGAATACCTGACCACACTGTGACAACACTTTGTCTTGCCCTATTTGTCGTCCATCATCACAAACTGCTTTAATGTAGACTCTTTCCATTTCAGTGAGTTCTCGATATTTTACCATTTTGAATAGGAGTCAGGAATTTCAAACTGAATTCATGTTTTTATACCCAAATTTGGACCAGCAACCTGGACTTCTCTGAGAAGTCAGAAAATAATCAAGAATAATATTTATCTACTAAAACTTTTTTTTCTGTTCAGGAATGCAAGTAAACTGTCATTTGTAATCTTAAACAAAAAATAATGTGCTTTTTTCAGCTTTTTTGTAAAACAGTAAATTAAAAAAATCATGAATAACAATAATTATATTCTAGTATTAAAAATATCTATCCATCCATCCATCCATCCATGGATTTTCTTCCACTTATCCAGGGCTGGGTCATGGGGGCTGGAGCCTAAGACCTCCCAGACCTCCCTCTTTTTAGCCACCTCCTCCCGCAGCCGAGAGATATAGTCTCTTCAATGTGTCCTGGATCTGCCTCAAGGCCTTCTCCCAGCAGGACATGCCCAGAGCACATCACCCAAGAGGTGCTCAGGAGGCATCCTAGTCAGACACCGAACCACCTCAACAGGCTCCTTTTAATGCAGCAGCTGTACTCTGAGCCCCTCCCAAATGACTGCGCTCTTCACCCTATATCGAAGGGCAAAGATCTCACAATCTCATTCTTTCAGTCCCTACCCAAAGACTGAGGGCCCATTTACACGTGAATGTTTTCAATGGAAATAATGTAATTTTACCGTTTCTGTTTTCAAAAAGAAACACGTTCTGATGGAAACATTTCAAAATGATCTCCCTTTACACGGAAACGCAAGACATTGAAAACACTGTAGTTCCCATTGCAAGGCCACAAGTTGGCGGTGTGGATATAGGCGTCACAACCATAGTGCACATGTGCCAGTACCCCTGTTTTCAAAAAGTTGCGTTTTCGCCCGTTTACATGGAAACGGAAATCATAGCATTTCAAAAACGCTCCACTCTGGAACTCGTTTTCAAAAAGAACAGTTTTCACACTGTTCTCATGTAAACAGGAGGCCGAAACACATCAAAACTTATTTGTTTTCATCTGAAAACTCCTCCACTTGAAACAGCAACCCATCCCTGACCTGGAGTGTGTACTCCACCTTTTTCCAGCTCAGGATAATGACCTCATGTGCAAAAAGCAGAGATGAGAGTCTGAGGCCACTAAGGCGGAAGCCTTCCGCCACTTGGCTACACCTAGAAATTCTCTCCATAAAAATTATGAACAGAATCTGTGACAAAGTGCAGCTCTGACAGAGTCCGACACCCACCAGAAGTAAGTCTGACTTATTACTGGCAATGTGGACCAAGCTCTTACTGCAGTTGTACAGGGATTGAATGGCCTGAAACAACAGGCCAGACACCCCACAGCACCCCACACAGGATGCCCCGGGGGATGTGGTTGAATGCCTTCTCTAGGTCCACAAAGCACAGTCCAGTATCCTTAAGAGGATAAAGAGCTGGTCCAGTGTTCCATGACCAGGTGGAAAACTGCTAAATTCTTCATAAATCTGAGGTTCGACTAACAGATGAACTGTCCTTTCCAGCACCCTGGCATAGACTTTCCCAGGGAGGCTGAGGAGTGTGATCCCCCAATAGTTGGAGCACCTCCTTCAGCCCACCTTCTTAAAGATGGGGACCACCACCCCAGTCTTCCAATTTAGTGGCACCGCCCCGGATCTCTGTGCAATGTAGCAGAGGAGTGTCAACCAAGAAAGCCTCCAACAATTGAAACAGTGTCCAGCCCCTCTCCAGGAGGTTGTTCCAGAACCCAGGCTGCATGTTGAGGTGAGCCCAACTATATCTAGCTGGTATCTCTCAACCTCATGCCCTACCTTAGGCTTCTCAGTGAGGTGATGTTCCATGTCCCAAAATCCAGTCTTGATAGCTGGGAATTGGTCCACCAGTGCCGCTGCCCTTGGCCTTTGCCTGACACACTGCATCCAACCCCTATGGTGTCTCGTGCAGGTGATGGGCCTACAAGAGGGTGGGCTCAGGCTTGAGTGGCCAGGTTGGGCCAGGCAAGCACTGTCCCACGAGCTTCCTCCCCGGGCCAGACTCCAGAGTGGGGCCCCAGTAACCCTATCCTGGGGTTACTGGGTAAACTTTTCCTTTGTTGTATCTGCCATAAGGGTCGTTGGAATTGCTATTTGTCTGGCCTGTCACCCAGGACCAATTTGCATAGCCTGTGGGATCACTGGGAAACACAAACCCTGCCAGGTGGGTGGTGATTCATGGAGGAATCTAAATCTAAATCTAAAATATCATTTTGATCAAAGAGCTTGCACATATTCGTTGATTAACCATTACAGAAATATAAAAATTTTGTAAAGACCGGTTAATTTAGGGCAGTTGTGGCATAAATGTTCCATTGGGGTGGTGTATTAAATTTGTTTAACACTAAGTACCAGCCCATTCACCATTATTGTTTTTAAAAGGATGAAAGAGAAATTGATCTTTCAGACTCTGAGCAGTGTCTTTGTTTATGGCTTGCTATGTTACTTTGTTTCACATGCAAAGGAACACACTGTGAGGTCAACTTGTCATAATGTCCTCTTTGACAGATTCTCAGTCATTCTTACCTGCTGCAGCCTGCGTGAAAGGTGATGCTGCAGATTGGTTTAACCACTGTGTGTCTCTTTGCGCAGGTCAGCATCCTCTTCTGTGCAGTGTGAGGGGTATCCCCGACTGAGCTCAGACCTCGCTTCAGGATTCGCATGTACAGAATGGATGTGGGTGACAGAAAATTGCTATTCAGCATCATTATCCAGCCTTTATTCTATTGTATGAGTATATACATTTTAAATAATATTGGACTGTGTTACTTACTCAGAATACAGTCAAATGGATTCTTGGTGGATTTCTATGTTAGAGTGGAAATCAGAGGCTGTGAATCAAGCCAAAGGTTGCACAAGTGCTCAAGTGAGTTAGTTATTTACACTAAGCAGTTTGATTCCTGTAAAATGAAAGACATGTTCCCCATACCACCTTTTCAGATTTCATTAAGCCCCTTTAATAAAAGCCCAAATCATTGTTTTGTATTGTGAGAAGTGGTGGAGCTGGTGTCACAGCCTTGAACTTTTGCCAAAGCAAAGTATGTCTCCAAATTGTTCTGTCTAGACCTGTTTTAAACTTGTAGCCTCCCAGTAAGCAATTACAGACCTTTGCGATAGATTTTGTTTCCAATTGTTCTCCTCACTCACTCAAAACCATTTTATGTTGGGTGCTGCCTCCCGTTTTTCTGTATCCACCCTGCAGTTCTACCTGCTGTCACTTAAGAAACTGACATCAGCTTGTGGTCTCTTGACTTCTTTAAAAGATGATAAACAGAACTCCTAGCTCAGTGAATACATGTAGCAGGGACTTATTTGTCATTTATTTAAATGGCCATGGATATGGTTTCAAGGATCAGACAAAGTCTGGGTACCCCCCCCCTCCCTTTCTTTGTTTGGAAAAAAAATCAGTACAACCACACAGGTGTGCAATTTTGACATAACACATTGACACATTGGACCTAAAGTCACAAAAAAGATCAAATCTGAGTAGAGTTTTTTTTTTTTTCTGTGAAAACCACAAAAATATTTAACAAACTATTTTTATGACTTAATTTGAGCACGCCTTTGGCGGCTTTTTGGCTAGCATCTGCCTTGTCCCTGACTCCACAGCCCACTTAATCCCAAACATCCTAAATTCCACAAATCATTCAAGTTTCAAAACTTACTGTCAATATCTGTCTGTCTTTCACCTCGTCACTCCCAAAACTTTTACCTGTTGCTCAGCAACCAAAAGCCACATGTTACCATATAATTTTTTGTGATTGGTTCATGTACTGCATTTTTCCACCAATCAGATTAATATTATTATTATTATTTATTTTTTATTATTATTTTTATTATTATTTTTGGTTGATTAGTTAATTGCGTGTTTTTGTTTTGTTTTTTCCTCCCAATTCCTGCTAGTGAAGATTCCATTTTTACCATTTCTTCCAACACCAAACGCGCATCAAACATGAGGGCAATATACAGGAAAAGGCATGGTGTGAATTACTGATCATAACTTTGGTTTTACTTAGCCTAGCAACACAATTTAAAAACTGGTACAGAGTTTGAAGTCTGCACTTTCAAGACAACTTGAAACAGAGACGCACTGAAGCTGCGGCCTGCTGCTATATCATCTTGAATCAACAATGTCATTTGGACACGCAGGGATACATTTCTGGGATATTGATCTGGTCGGGGGGGTTGTTAATCAACTGCTTTAGTGTTAATGAAAGTTTTTTCAGTAGTTTTGCATTTGGTGGAAAAATGTTCCACATTAACCAATCAAACTATTGTACACTCTACATTTCTGGGGACTTTTCTTTGAAAGCAACAACCTCGTCATCTAGCAGCTGTACTGTTGTGGTCATTTTCAAAAGCCAATAGATTTGAAGGGAAAGATTACAATTTAATGAACACAATGAGGGATCAATTTGCCTCAGTGTATCTGTGAAGCTCCAAAGTGTTGGTACTGAATAGATAAAAGCTCTCTGACAGTGTTTTTATTTGTTTTCCAACAAATCTCATTGGGAAAAATAAAGATCTGAAAATACAAGACAGGATGTTTTGCTCTTATTTCATAAAATTCTACCAAATCCAAGCTGTTTTTTTTTTGTTTGTGTGTTTTTCGAAGCAGAAGTCAAACCACTAGTCTCCGATCTCAGTCCTGAACTCCCTTCACTAGAAATCATGTTATGCCAGCATGCATGTTTTCTCTTCACAACACACTTAAATAGAATTTCCAGGACACAAGGTTCAAATCAACATGTCCATGTGAGACTCGGTCTCAGCTGTGCTCCAGCTGTGACCCCTCTGCAAACAGAAGAGGAACTCTACTCTGCAATTACTGTTTACATGTGTCTAATATATTCTGCTGTATTTGAGACTGATTCGCTCAAGATGGAACCAACGCATTTTTAAATGGCGCTCTGCGTTCTGCTTCGATGAGGTCACTCTCTTTCTGCTCGGCAATAACTGGCTGTAAAAAGAATTGTGAGGTTCTAATAGTCAGACTCAGTTATATTAATGTGTATAAAATCATATTATGATATTAGGACTGAAGCCACAGAAATGCTGAAATCTTCCACACTGGCTGCTTCCTACCATTGATTTGTGCGTCAGACAGGGGCAGGCAAAGAGCAGAGGGTCAGCCCGTGACCTTTGAAAATCACAGTAACTGCGCTGCTGAATTGACCACAAGGCCGGGCTGCTCCTCTGTTGTTTTGTTTTCCCCAACACCTGCCCAGATTTCCCACACACTTTCTTGAGTGAGGGAGTGAAACATGAGAGCTGTGAACTAAGGCTGGTGTCTGTCACCTATTGTGCGCTGCTGTTCATTAAAGCTTTGGGCTTCATTTAACACTGAGGTGCAATTTCCAGCCCCCAAGACGGTGTGCAGGAAATGTCACTGTGGATCAAAGTCTCTGTTTAAACCACCTTCATCAGCAACACTGCTTCAAAGAGTCGGCTACCCGTCATTTATTCATCACTCTGCTGAAGCACATGTTGCAGAGGAAGTCGCGCTCAAGATTATTTACCAGCACATTTAGTCTCTGCAGTTGCCCTGTTAGGAACAGGAAACAGTCTCACAAGGAGATTCTATAAACTAATCACTGGTGTAGAGAGCACGATTGTGTTTGCCTCCTCTGTTTCCTCCCGACAAAGCAGCATGAGGATGTGTGGATTATCTTGTTGGAGGTTAGAGTGTGAGTGAGCAGTTGACCTGCTTGAGTGGGAGTAAAATGGAAAAAAAAAGTGAGGTCTTTGTGTTGGTTTA
Source organism: Andinoacara biseriatus (assembly GCA_015108635.1). Classification (NCBI taxonomy): domain Eukaryota; kingdom Metazoa; phylum Chordata; class Actinopteri; order Cichliformes; family Cichlidae; genus Andinoacara; species Andinoacara biseriatus. The sequence continues at coordinate 6,334 of VUQJ01023452.1, forward strand.
TGTCTCTGCCTCCTCATATCCTCTATGTCTAATGAGGTTCTTCTAGTCGAGGCCGTGTGGGCGCAGCTGAATAGTATGCCAGCATAGGTACAATATAGTCTTTGATTCAGAGGAGGAGTGACACTGGTGTCCTTTGGATGCACTGCCTCCCTCTTCTTTTCCTCAACAGAAACAAAGTCAATTAGTGGTTCTATTTCTTCCTCTGCCATCTGCTCAAGCTGCTGGACTCGCTGATGTTGATTGACGGATGGTACCAACACCGCAAACAGAAGCAAAACATGCAATTACACAAGCCATGCTGTGTCCTTTTCTTCCTCTGGCCTCTTCTCACTGCTGTATTCCCTCAGCATCGGGGGCAATACAATCTAATGTTTTGTTGTTTCTATATTTTGTTTCCTTCAGGGACCAGCAATTAGGGAGGTCCTTTTGGTGTGTGTGGGAAACACTTAATTTGACCTATTTTGTTAGTCATTTCATTTATTTTCCAAACACAATAATTGCCTGCTGGGGAGCTTCAGATGAGCCGCTGCTGTGTGTCCGGCCTCGGTTTGTGTCTGTGTGTTTCATTGATTAGAGGTTGTCTTTGCTAGCTGACATTTACAGCATCCCTGAGCGTTAGCTGCCGCAAAATCAAACAAAACATAACTGGAAGAATTATGGAGAGGAGAACATTTACTTTTCATTTATTCGGCTTTACCTAAAATTGCACATAAAGTTTTGTTTTTAAAAAAAATGCACGTCATCTAAACACTACATTAAAAAATGCAATGTTCTTACGTAACTGAGTGCATCGCATCTAATTCATGTGAGTTGTTGAATTCTATTTTCTTTACATCTCTTTACATTTGCCCACATATAAAGGAGCGTAATTATGCTTGTTTTTTGTTAATAATTTGTACTTGTTTTTTTTTTTTCAAGCCCAGAACATTTCTGCAATGTCACACATATTAGTGTTAACCTTCGAATCTTTAGATGTGTTGTGATCTTTATTTCAGTATGTTGTGTTTAGACTTGGATCCTTGTGGATGTGTGATATGGTGGATGGAACAGAAGAGCGTAAAGGCTTGTTTGAGACTCATGATTAGTGACCCCCTGTTCATTTACATAAACGTAGCATAAAGATTTTATGTTTGGTTGATTATTTCTTTGTTGTAACAATTCTTCTTGGCAGTAAATCTTATACTGTTGGAAAGCCTGTTTATTTCCCCTTAAAGGAAAATGCCCATGAAAAATCTGCCACACAGCTTCTGCTGTTCGGTGTAGGTTATTGGATTGGATGTTTGAGGTTTGAAGAAACATGTCATTGCCAATTTAACAATATATTTATTTAACAAACGGTGGCCTGAGCAGCATGTGGAAGAAACCTACACAGCCACAACAGCCAGGCAGCTCCTCCTCATGCCGGTCACATGCGTGGTCACACACTGCTGTGGGACGGCATCCCATTCCTTAACCAACCACAAGTCAGACAATGTGAGCGTGTTGGTCACTTTGGTCCCGCAAGTGTTCAGTGGGGCTAAGGTCAGGATTGCAGGCAGGCCATTCCGTCCTCCCCACTCCCAAATTCTGGTGGTAGTCTCTGATTAAACCCCACTCAGCGGGGTGAGATTTGGCATCTTGGAGGATGGAGTTCGGTCCCAGACTCTGGAGACAGCCACTGGCTGGAGACTCTCACCTCAATATCTCTCTGCAGGGAGATGGCCTCCCGTGATGAGACTGACTGTCAGCAGCCGAGTACCAGAAGCTCAAAACAAGAGTCAGCAGCAGAATAAGCAGTTTGGCATTGGCAGAGAAGATTTGGCAAGTTTTTTATGGCTGCAACTCACAAATGTGTTTTCCTTACAAATGTGGCTCCAGCTGAGGGGAAATAAACAGGCTTTCCAGTGGTATAAGATTTGTTGCCAAGAAGAATTGTTACAACAAAGAAATAATCAAATATTAAATTAGTGAAATCGGCCTTTTAACACATCATGTAAATATGGCATTCAGCCAGTCATAGTGACATTTTCAGAGCTTAGTTCTTTAACTTTCATTAAATATATGTGCTTTATAAGCAGTTAGTAAAGCTAGTCCCTTTTTAATTGGTGTTCATGTTTATTCAGTTTATTCACATCCTCAGACACAGAGAATCCAACCATCATGCCTCCAGTGAGTGAATGAAAAAATACATTAATTCAATTTAAATGTGCTGTCTTTGCCATAATTATCTGGTTTAGTGGCCGTAGTCATTTCAGTCAAATTAAGTATTCTGTCTTTTGACTGTTTCTTTACATTTTATATGCTGCACAATTCATTTAGGTCTCAAAGGTCTCCAATCATTTAAGAGGTTAAAGGTCACTTGCCCAGTTGGCAGTCAGATTGGTCTGAACTGAACCTCTGAGCATGTGTGATTCTTTCATGTGCAGCCTTAAAATGTGAATGTTGGCCTGAGTGCAGCTCCGTCATGTGTTTAACAGTAACGTGTTGTGAATGAGGGATAACTTACTTGACAGGCCCATTGATGCAGCTGCATGTGTCTGGTACACAAAGCACTTGTGAAGCTCCTCCATTTCTCCACTGTGCACAAGCAGCCTTTTTGTGGGTGCTGCAGGTCGGGCGGATGCTCCTCCGGGTCTCTCCTCTTCTGGAATTACACACTTACAGAATCGCTTCCTCCACAGCCCGGGGAGCCATGAGAGGGGTCAGCAAAGGTGCTGGCCAGTTATGAAGGGGCCGTTTCCTCGTGTCCCGTGCAGTCTAGGGGCAGGCTTTGTTTGACAGCACTGTCACAGCTCTGTGTTTGTGTGTGTCTGTTTATCCTCCCACAGACTTTTCTTTATCCGGCTCTGTTAAAGCTTCCACAGGCCTAGCAAACACAATGACTAAAGAACTGTCACACAGTTTGCTAATAAACACAAAGTTTGTTGCAGCTAGCTGTGACAGAAAAATGATTCATTAGTTTCACTGTGGTCTGATGTCTTTTAGTTCTTTAAAATTAAGAATGAGTGTGATAAATGAACTTCCTTTTTACAGCTGTGAAATTAATTCCATTAATTTGATATTCAGTTAAATGTTTGGTACTCTGGATCAATCCTCTTAACCAGTTTTCTCATTTACTTGATTTTCTGATAAATGCCAACACTGAATGCAGCATCCAGAGCAGACAGCTTTGTTTCCAGGTTGGATAATTACTGATCTGGATGCAGTTTTCAAGAAGGCCAAGTGTCAATCTGTCTGTGCAATGCAAATAAAATGTAAACACATAAATATGAAGACAGTATTCTGCAAGCAATGCAGTCTCTCTGGATACTTCAAGTGCTCAGTGTTTAGGCTCATTGCAGGAGTGAAAATATGAACTCAGTATTAAAATTAAAAACGTTCCTTCAAAAACAGCCCGTGTAAAGTTCTGGAAACAAGTCTTACCACTGAGCAGTCATCTTTAACTCTTCTGGACAATTATTTGGAAATAATTAATTTTCCTTTCAAAGGTCACTGGGACATAAAACTGTGTCGCTCTCAGGAGCTCAGTGAACTCCGGCCTGGTACCGTGACAGGATGCCACCTGTGCAGTTGTGAAATTTCTTTGCTACACTACTAAATAAATAACAAATAATAAATGGAAGTGATTGGGAATGACAGCAACTCAGCCACAAAACGAAAGGCCACGTAAAATCACAGAGTGGATGCTGAGGGTCATAGTGCCCAGAGGTCAGCAGCTTTCTGCAGAGTCAGTCACTGCAGACCTCCAAGCTTCACGTGTCCTTCAGAGCAGCTCATCAACAGTGCACAGAGAGCTGCATTAAATGGGTTTCTTGGCCCAGCAGCTGCATCCAAGCCTTACATCACCAAGTGCACTGCAAAGCCTCAGATGCAGTTGGAATTCTCATAGAAATTTCCTTTCAAAGGTCACTGGGAATTCTCATATAGGCTGCCACTGATTGCTTTAACTGCCATTTCCCTCCCTTGCCTCTATTTTACATGGCAATATGTAATTAATATGGTGACAACAGTTTGAATGAAACCATATTTTCACACAGTTCAAAATGAACATAAATTTATTTGGTGTTTTTCTAACTTGACAAGAATTCACATTTCAAACTATTAGAAACAGATTTAATGTTTGTGCTAAATTTGTAAAAGAGTTTTAATGCACATTGTTTATAACCATGTAAGCATATTGCAAGTGATACCAGCAGAACTGAATCCCGAGTCAAATGTATGACAGTATCATTGAGACCCATTCGTGTTCCTTCACTCCACGGCAGACTTCGCCTCCTCTGCAGTAGCTGAATGTTTGTGTGGGTTGTCAGGGAACAGTGGAGGGGGGTGCTTCTCCTTAAAGACTGGATGAGACAAAATTAAATAAAGTGAATGTACAAAGGCTGGAGCACAGATACCTACAATAACTGGATGGTAATAACATCTGTACTGCTGCCACCAAGGCATGATAAGTGTTTCACTGTGCTTTAGTGTGTAGCATCAACACAAACATTAAACACAGATAAACATGCGGAATAATGCTGGCTGATAGTAGCTGATTACACACAGACATGTACTCATGTCTCATTAACCCTCTACTGCCCCTGGCTGCTTTCTTAGAAATGATGGATGGGAAAGTATTTGTCCTTGTGTGTAATTAGGTGGCCAATTAACAGATCCAAGGTAGCGAGTTTTCATTCTTCCAATCACACACACACACACAAATGCACACTTGTATGATTCCTCACACACTGTTTCCTTTCACGTCCAGCAGAGAGAGATGTGTGTTCTCAAACCCAGACACTACTACC
>VUQJ01023453.1:23286-35406 GCA_015108635.1 Andinoacara biseriatus
CCAAGTTGATGACAATGGGTGGGTGACCTAAAATGCTCTTAGTGTAAATCTTTACATTCATCTGTTGCAGAAACTATCTCAATGTGACAGAGAGCTTGAGCTTTAATAGTAACTTCCATTTAAATTTTCATGCTTAGACTAAGTCCTGATGTGAAAAGCGGTCCTAACATGTAGCTACACTACTGATCTTGATGTACTGGGGGCTCAAGGAGTAAATGTACCAAAAAAGTGTGGCACTTGATGCACTGAGCTGTGGGGGTTACAAAAGTTGATCCAGCAGCTCAGGCTGAACAGATTAGATGTTTCCACAGTACCTGAGGTTAACTGGGTTTCACTTGACCCGTTTTATTGCAAATGAAGATCTCTGCCATTTATAAAGGTTGGGTGCCAAGTCTTTTAAAAAGAGCAATAGGTAGTATTTTTACTTTCACATAAACCAAAATGTCTGTGGAAGATCTGCGGGGGGTTAATAAGGTCAGTGGTAATGATGCAGGATGCTGCGTGAGAACAAAAAAAAGGTGGAGGTGGATTTCAGTGCAGTTGCTATTTCTATTCAAACTATCATTAGAAAACTAAAAAAAAACATAGTTTAAGAATATTAACATGTCTTAAAGTAACTGTTTAGGGTTGCCAGAGAAAATAAAGTCACTGCTTAATATGTCGAAACAAAGCACTAAATCTTCACCGAAATCATGTCTGAAAATTGACATCTATTTAATAAGTCTATACTTGTTCAACAGAACAAAATAACTCCATGAAAACCATCCTGTTTATTCGTTTCTTTGAATGCAGTACTCACCCTCAACTTTACAAAACATTTTTCTACAGGCCAAATGTTCATACAACATTTCCTATTAAACTGAGACATTATATTGCAGGCAGATCTAGTGACATAACCTCTCATAGCATTTAATGGTTTCCACATTCATCTGCCTGCCTTGGCTGTTTTCTTGGCAGCTTGTTGCATGCACTGCTTTCTCTTTTTGATTTTTCATGTTTTCCAGCCAAAAACCATCTTGCTGTCAGCAGTTTTTTTAGTAAACATGTGATGTGCCCACACACGCCTCACTGTGATTGCTGTATGTGTAAATGCACGTGCATGTCTGCAGTTACCTGTCTGTGGGCACATTTGCACAAGAGTTGACCCTAATGTTAGCTGTTGCTGCTAGCATGAAATTCCAGCTGATGCCCTGCTCTCTGACAGCGCGGACATCTCTTCAGTGTGGGTACAGATTATTATCTGTGTCTAGCTACAATTTTGTTATCCAAAAGCTACACGTCTAACTCATAAAGATATCAGCATGCCTGAGTTACAGTACTTGCTCAATTGCATCCGTGGATGAACATTCGCTTAATGCACTCAGTGCCAATGGGAGGTCTGGTGGCTCAGATTGCCTCAGAGTCAGTGAGAAGACAACAAAAGGGTTTTCTAACAAGATGACGATGTTAATTATTCAAAAATGACAAATAAGTATTCTTTTGTGCCCACCATCCCTGCATCTGCCACATAAAACATCAGGGACATATCATTATATTTTAAATTCACTGTGACGTTGTGTCTCTCATGCTGTGCCGAGTGGTAAAAAAAAAGCTTTCATCATATCAGTGTCTCTGTTTCTGTCCAAGTGGCTGTTTGCCTCCATTAAACATAGATCCTGCTGGTTGCTAGCACAAGAGAAGAAAATGAGCTATCTGTGTGTTCTCTCTCAGCTGTGTAACAGTCAAGTATCTGTGGAAAGCACCACTTTTAACTCGGTGCTTTAACTCAACCCAACGTTCTTATATGGCTGAGCAACAAAGAGGTCTCCCTTGAGATCAAATTTGGAGTAAAATACAAGAATTTTGGATAATTAACTTCGAAACAATAGAAAATATGATGAAAGAAAATGTTATCCACATTGTGTTTAACTTTTACATCAGCGAGAACTTATTCCAAAGGCACACGTCTATTTATTATCCAATTTTTATAGAAAAGTCTTTGTTGTCCTACATGGAAAAAAATGCGAAACAAAGTTTGTACTTTGAGAGGTTTTGTTCCTGACTGGCTACAAAACGTCCTGAGAGAAGATATTTTCTCCTCTTATTTACCTGTGGGCAATTATTGGGGTTTTGACTATTATTCCTCTCAGTTATGAAGCTTAGCTGCAATGCTTTGGTCTGAATTCCTCGTTATTGTAGCTCCACAGACCCCTTTGGTACCCCTCATCTGAGGTGCGTCTTAGAGCAGCTCGTTTCGGTGCGGTCTCTTTAATTGTGAATGAGACATTTCACACTCCGCCCCCTCCAGGTCACAGAGCGTTCCACTCCACCCCATTCAGATTTTTTGTAGTTTGATAGCAGCAATACAAAAAACTACTGGCAGAGAAACCGGCACACCGAGGCTCTGATGCCCAACAACATTTTGACTTGTCTACTTGCAACTTGGGCATAACTGAACTGAACTACAAAATCACTGCCGGAAAAATGGACTAGCTCTTATATAGCACTTTTCTACTCTGAGCACTCAAAGCTCTTATACAGCATGTTTACATTCACCCAAACACTTCCATGTAAGTAAGCTAAGTGCTTATTGTCTAACATTCACACACCACCTGAAGCTGCTCTCCAACGCAAGTGTCGGAGAGCAACTTGGGATTCCTTCCCCAAGGATACTTTGCAGCCTGGAGCAGCCAGGAATCAAACCCCTGACCTTCTGATCAGGAGGTGACCTTCTGAGAAACAGTCACAATGAGGTGGAGGATTTAAGAAATTGGTTAGCCAGAAGTCCATAACCTTGTTTAGCAGTTCCACAGCAAATAATGTGATGTTATAGACAAGAAAATGTAACAGCGAACAGAGAAAACAGACTGAAAATTATGACCCAAAAAGAATAGAAAGATATGTACACAGCACCAGGACAGAATACATTTAAATTTCCTGCATTGCTAAACACTCAAAGTACCCCAAATTTTTTATTTAAGAGCTAAAAAAAAAGTAGATTTTGCAAGGTATGTCCCCTTTAAATGTAAGTCTCAATATCAGAGTTTTTGCATTAAAACCAGCAGAATAATATTAATATATGGGGAGGAAATGTAAGTGCAGTATTCACTATGATTGAGCTGCTCTACCAAAAGTACAACCACAAGGTTTCATTATGAGGAAAACCCTGTTTGATAACAATGCTCTGCTCCAAATGGCACGTATTGATGTGCCATCCTGGAGGAGTTGGACTACCTGTGCAGCCTCTGTAGGGTCCAGGTATTGCCTCGTGCTACCAGTAAATGGACTAGTTCTTATATAGTGCTTTTTTACTCTATCTGAGCACTCAAAGCGCTTATACAACACGTTTGCATTTACCTCATTCACACAAATTCATACAAGCACTTCCATATGTAAATAAGCTAAGTGCTTTAATTATCTAACATTCACACACATTCATACTCTAACGCTTGCGTCGGAAAGCAACTTGTATCTTGCCCAAGGATACATTGGCATGGAGCAGCCAGGAATCGAACCAGTGGGTGACCTGTTCTACCTCCTGAGCTACAGCCACCCCTGTAAATAAGCTGAGTAAATTCTGAATGCAGTTGTTAAATAATGATTTCTTTTATTAAAAGAAAAAAAAGGTTACCCAAACCTATCTGGTCCTGTGTGAAAAAGTAATTACGTGTAAAAAAGTAATTTGTGCTTTTTGGTCAGCAGTGGTTTTCACTGTTGCCCACTCTCTTTGTTATTGTTGAATCATGAACTCTGACCTCTTTTTGTGACCTCCTGGATGAGTCGTTGATGTGCTCTTCGAGTAATTTTGGTAGGCCGGTTACTCCTGGGAAGGTTCACCACTGTTCAGGTTTTCTCCATTTGTGGATAATTACTCTCACTGTGGTTCACTGGAGTCCCAAAGCCTTAGAAATGGCTTTGTAACCCTTTCCTGACCACTAGAGGTCAATGACTTTGTTTCTCAGCTGTTCCTCTAGATCGTGCCATGATGTGCTGCTTTTTGAGGTCTTTTAGCCTGCTTCCCTTTCTATTCTATTTAAGGGACTTCTTGATTCGGCAGGTCTGGCAGTAATCAGGCCTGGGTGTGGCTAGTGAGATTAAACTCAGCTTTCCAAAAAATGTGGTTGATCACAGTTAATTTATGATTTAATTCATGACTGAGGAAGTCAGGAAGGGGGGCATATACTTTTTCACAGCACCGTAAGTACACATAGTGAAGTGTCAGCTTTGAAGATATTTTCTAAAGCTGAAATAAAGTGTTGTTTCTCTTTCTTGTCCAGCAGCTTTAAAGAGCCATTCTTCATCCAGAATGCCGCTGACCTTGGCTTTTAAATCAGTGCAGCTCACAAAGTGCTTTTCCTGAGCCCATTTGGTATTTTTGTTGACATCATACACTTCGACCACAGATACTATAGTGTGTGCGTATCCATATATCTATGTGTATGAAAATAATTAAATCCCATTATTAACTTTCTTTGTGACAGCTTGGTTAGCTCTTGGGCACTTTATTAGGTACACCTCACTAGTATCAGGTTGGACCTTCTTTTGCTTTCAAAGCTGTCTTAATTCTTCATGGCATAGATTGAGCAAGGTGCTGGAATCTTTCTTTAGAGATTTTGGTCCGTGTTAACATGATAGCATCACACAGTCGCTGCAGAATTGTTGGCTCCACATATATGCTAGATTGCGATCTGGTGACCATGGAGATCATTTGAGTACAGTGAACTTATTGTCACGTTCAAGAAAAAAGTTTGAGATGACATGAGCAGCCACCAGAAGATGGGTACACTGAGGTCATAAAGGGATAGACATTCTTAGCAAGACTACTCAGGTAGGCATTTAAACAATTCTCAGTTTGTACTAAAAGGCTCAAATTGTGCCAAGAAAATATCCCCCACACCACACAAGGTAGGGTGGATCCATGCTTTCATGTTATTTAATCCAAAATCTCACCCATCTGAATTTTTTGGGACCATTCTCTGTAAACCTTAGAGATGGCTGTGTAGATCAGCAGCGTCTGAAAAACTCAGAACAGCTCATCTGGCACTAATAATGCTGCCACATTCAAAGTCACTTGAATCCCTTTTTTTCCCCATTCAGACATTCACATTGAAGTTCAGCACGTCTGCTTCCCTAAATGCATTAAGTTGTTGCTTTGTGAATTGGTGATTATATGTACTGTACCTAATAATGTGAACAGTAAGTGTATAGTTAATGTGACAGAGGTAACATTGCTTTGTGGTGAAGTTCTTCTGATAGCTGTGAAATGGCAACCGCTCGGGGGTATTGGATGTGTCAGAGGCTGGATCAACTCCACACAGAAGGTGTTAGCTGGCCAGGGCACCAAATCTCTCTGGAGGGAACATCAACATTATTTCCACAGCCGTTTGGCATGAGCATCTCAAATGATGACTCAGACTCACAAGGGCAGAGGCTCTGCAGCGCTGATGATGCTTCAGCAAGAGCATAAATGAACACGCAGCTGTATTCACACACATAAGCAAAGAAGAGAGAAACCGTGCACAACCACACTGACTTACACACGGGATGTGAATCCTCAGATTGCTGGCTCATTCACACTCAGGGATACAGGATAAATTACACTCACTAGCATCTCTCCAGGGCTTCTTGTAAATAAGAGTTCAATGACAAAAAAAGATGAAAAATTGAAAATTATTGTATGTATTTGCAGCACAGTCAGCAACGTGAACACCTCGCCACAGTAATTTAGCTCTCTCACTTGAGTGCAATCTAATTTTACCCTCCCCAAATAAACCTTCTCTTCCAGTAACTTGCAAACTGCACTCTCCAAATGCACTTCACATTGCTGGAACATAAACAGAGATGCTTGAAATAAAACAAAGGAATACAACAGAAATTAAACAGCTCCACCATAACCCTAGCTATCTGCCATAAAACAGGATCTTCTTTCTCTTGGCCGTCTGTGTGTGAAAATCCCATAACCATAAACAGTCCAGCTGGTAATCCATTCAGGGGCCCCAGAGTTTTAGCATGTGTCAGCGGCGTGCAGAGCTGAGTGGCTTTAACAGGTCCTAGGGTGATTATGAAGGCCTGAGATTCCCTCACCTGGATGTAATGGTCCCACAGTCCCAGAAACACCCTCCTCTCCCAGAGGACGGACTCAGAAGGGGGCCGGGCAGATACAGGCTGACATGTGCTGGGCAGATGTACCTGACTAAAGTGACTGAGGAGCACAGCAGGTACACTGGCCTAATGTGATGTTACTCATGAATGATTCATCATCTCTTTCTAAGGCTATTTTTGTGAAAGTGGTGATGAATTGGAGCTTTTTCTACCAATTGTACTGTTTTCAGAGCGTGCAGGCCAAAGCCTGCTGGTAAATCTACCACTTTGATCTGTACTGAAATGTCTTAACAACAATCAGAACAAATAGGATAACATGTTGTGAAAATTTACATAAAACAGAAAAGATATATTCATTTATGATTTAAAAAGATACAATGGAATCACTTTGGTGAACCCCGATCTTTTCACTAGTGTTGTCTTGAGTTTCATATTAATGGTTTTGAGTGAAATGTGTGTGACTGAATTTGCTGGACTGAAATACCCCATTAAAATTTCATTTATTTGATGACTAATTGTATTTTGCTGTCTGCAATAACAGCGGTCTCTGGTGATTTTTAGCTTAAATGCTGAGCAAGGATGGTGAACACGGTAAACACTCAACTGCATGTTGCATTGTCAGTATGAGTATATTAATATAATGATCTTAACATTTACACACGCACATGGCTGTACACGTCTAAATTTGTTTTACTGCAATCAGAGTTTAAAGCCACTTTTTTTTTTGCCAAGACTTGCAACACACACAGAGGAAGCAATCAAAATTACAGCGTTCTACAAGCCAAAATAATCAGATAAACGTAAGGCTGTGTGCATAACTCTCCACATGATAAAAAGTCTGCATGAGGCATTTTCACTGCCTGCCACTGACTCCAGCTTGCTTGCAGTTACACAGTCTGGAAAATGATTTTCCCCGAAGCATAATTGCATGATTAATACTTGCATTATGCTATCACTACAAAGTCATCTGTCTCTCCTGACCCTGCCAAATCCAGGTGAATAGCTATTGTCCAATTAATAAACACTGACTGCAGTTTTGGAATCCAGACGAAAACATTGTAGTTGCAGAAAAAGTGGGGTCAGACAGACATGAACTAAACCTCCATCACATTGTCAACCCCCCAACAGTTTGTCACTGTCCATTTTTCACAGACAGATAAAGCTGCTGTCCAAGGGCCAGTTTCTTATAAAATTGGCTGGACTAACTGCTGGATAAATAAGTCTTCCAGCTCATTCCAACACCCTCAAAGCACCAAAGGCTTTCAAGTTCTTCTCTTCCTTGTCATGCCGTCTCTCATCATCTAACATTAGTCCTTTCCCCAATCAAAGAGGACAATTAAGTCATTGTGTTGCAAACCATACAGCTTCATTATGTGGGCTAGTATACTCGACAGAGCGGTTGTGGGTAGCATTTCTGAAAAATGAGGTAACATTTGTTTTCTTAAATGAGAGGTGGTGAGTAAAGTCGTGTTCTTGCAGTTCTCCAATACTTATGAGGATACACTGATTGCTTAAATGGGTCATTTACACCTGGCGCTAACAAACACGCTCTACTTCACATTTAACATTTAATAGAACCTCCTAACACATGTCAGGTCAGTGCTGTCAGGAAACGCCTACAGTGCTAGCAGCTGTGGGCCAACAGACGAGAACAAAGGAAGAGTAACATGATGATGTGATGACAGATGAAATGTGTCCCAGCTTTGTTCTTACTCACTGTTTTCCCTCTCCTTCTATTTCCCTTATGATCCGCTACTAATTGTAGTCCTCCCACAATATCACCTCCATCTTTGTATTTTCTCTCACACTCTAACATCCCTATTACTCTGTAAGATTGCTTTAATCACAAGACCCACAAACTGCTGTTTTGCACAGATTCTGCATGACATAGTCGGAGGGGAGAATTGCAGTTAAAATGGGAACCGCTCTTCACCTCAAGTTAGGGTAGAAGAAACATTATGGGGGGTGTAATAGAAACAGCTGGTGCAACACTCTCATCTAGTGGTGGATAGTGAAATTACACCTGGATAATCCATGACCAGAGGAACTCCATGCATACATTGTTGAATCATGAGCAAGAAATGGCCAAACCTCCTAGTTTTCCATTCAGTGTCTCAGCTGCTGTGAGCACCCATGTGTCCAGAACAAGATGATGACTTCAACAGGAATAAAGCAGCTATTTAGCATCACTTCATCATAAGTCCAATGGGCCGTGGAAAGGCAGCAGTGACTTTTCCATGACTCTGTGTGTGTGCCTGTCCTGACTCCTGGTTCTCCTTTGGTAGGATGTTCCAAAACAAGTTCATAACACGGCTGTTTCCTCTATGTATCTATGCTGACTTGCAAAGTCCTTCAAGGTAAACTTTCCTTTAAGTCATCCTGCTTAACTGCTGGCACCAGACTGCATCTCATCCAAGTAACAACTGCTCGTCCACTCTGACTCAGTACTGCTTCATCAACTTTTCCTCACAGGCCGGTTTATTATCTTGCTTTTACTATAAGTGTTTTTGTGAGTTACTCATTTGGATTTATTTCTCACATGCAGAACTCTAGCAGGATTATTATGGTAAATGGTAAATGGACTAGTTCTTATATAGCGCTTTTCTACTCGGACTGAGCACTCAAAGCGCTTAGCCTCTTGCAGCACTTTCCTTGTCTTCTCTATTCTTTCTGATAGTTAAGTTTAAGCAAGTTTCTTCATTCCATTCAGAATCAGTCATGCCACATTCCTTTTTCTTGTTCATTGCCTTGCTTTTCTGTTTCTCTTCTCTGATTCCCTCCTATCACTTCCACCCCAACAAAAACACACATGCATAAATATACATACGCAAACAAATTTAATGATTTCAGCACAGATTCAAAGCCTATCCTATTCCAGACAACTGTGGTCAGGCATGACCATCATTCTCTGTGCTTAGGAAAAGGGGGAAGACAGACTGACAGTATCCACACTAGTCTTCACTGTCTCCCATATCTCATACAGCAGCCACAAGCCTCAATCACAATGTCCTCTCTGGGAAAGGGGGATTTTTGCTCCCCTGACTACATACAACAACAAGGTTGTGCTGACAGCTGTTTGAAGTTGTTCCGAGGCACGGACTACTGCTGCTGTGTTTAGGAAAAAACATTTAAAGGACATTAGGCGGCTTGGATCTGACTTCAAATGGAAACTCAATCAGGGTGTGAAAACACTCTGCGCAGCAGCTCACACTATTCACTGAGTCTATTGCAGAGTGACAGGCAGTAAAAGTAATTATAGATGTGAAGATCACCCTTGTAAACATAATTTGTGGTTGAGGCAGGGATTGGGAGATAGTTTGTTGTTGGTTGGGTTTGTTCTTCCAAGTTCAAGACTATAAACCTGACCTGGAATGTGATATATCATCAGGATTTAAGACTGAGCTATTGGACTAAAAGCACAAAATTTCATAAAAAATAAATAAATGAAACTCTTTGGTTAATGAGTGGGTATTTTCCTGACTGAGTGAAAGAGTTAAAGTGGCTTTGTTTGTTCTGGGATGAGAAGTATGAAGCTGAATAATCTGGCCAGGGCTGTGCTGAGTCAATAGAAAAGATCCTAAGTGCAAACGGCTGAGTTGAGTTGAACTGCTACAAAGTGAGCTATAGCCTTTTGCGTTTGGGATGGACTGGGATATGCAGCTGGGTTGATGTGATTCACAAAGGAAGTTCATATCACCTCTTAAAGGATGACAGAACAGGCCTGATGATGTCATTGTCATAGAAACAATAGTCACTGTATTAGGCTACATATTCAAAGCGTGCACTGATTACAGGAAGCTGTAGAAATCCGTCAAAAACTCTAAATTCTTTATTATAGTACCTTTGAGGATGATAAAAATCCTACACCTCCCGTGCATTCATGTCCCCCATTAAAACAGCTGTGGCTACTCCACAGGCCTCTGATGTGCCTGTGTGTGTATATACAGTACACACAGACCTGTGCTTCTGTTAAATCATGCATGCATCAGTGTGCGTGTCATTGTGTGTGTAAGTGTAAGAGATCTGGAAGGGGGAGATTCGCCTCATTGCCTCCGCCACCAGCTGACTTCACCCAGTGCTGGGCTCAAACCTGGGGAGCTGCTTTGGGCTCAGGCACCAGGACTCTGACTGGACGGCAGTCTGAACAGATCCCTGCCACATCATTAGAATCAAGGACAGGATACAAAACCACATTTCTTTTGCCACCTGAGTTTCCTTACATTTGGAAATGCACATGTCTGTCTTAATGCTCACACCAAGTTGTGCAAAGGCTGACATACTGAACACTTTGATATGTGCGAGCTGTACAAAATTTTGGACCACTCCATGAATGTTTTCAATAACATGATTTGTCAGAGAAACTAAAATGAACATGCAACCTAATCCTGTATGCTTTCTGGATTTGCAACATTTTGGAGTCTATCATGTTGCAGGATATTCTCCTTTAAAAACACGTTAGTTAGGTCACAAATATGATGCATTTTGACCTCAACTTTATTAGGACAACAGGTATTTGCTGTACCTCCTAAAAGTAAGAGGGGATTTTTTTTTGACAAAAAAACAAAAAAAACAAGCAAACTTCAGAACTGAATTACATCCTAGGCAGATCAGTGCAGCCACAGCTGAATGTGTGGTCACTAAAGATTTGTTCAGTCCCACAATCCATTGCCAATGGCCAAGGGGGAGCAGTAATCAATTAGGCTCACATGGTATTGCAATAATTATGTACTCCAATTTACTCCTGGAGGGTGGACAGGGAGAGAAGGGGGAGTTGGGGGTAGCGAGAGAGGGAGAAAGAGAGAGGAAAGCAGAGAAGCCCGGGGAACCATTTCATGCTACTCCAAACCACTTCCATTCATGTATCTCTCAGATCGTATCACATTATAGCACCAGCACACCGATTCAAACTGGCACAGAGGAAACCAGGTCCATATTACTCCCTAATTGGTCATTTCCAGAGGAAGCCTTGGTTTGCAAAACCTCCTTCCAGGACAGGGCTTTCTTAAACAAGCAGGGGTTTAAGACAGGGGCTACATCTGGGCGGCAGGCAAGCCAACAGGCAGGCATTGATTGGGTCCGTCCCAGTAGTAAGTGAGCTGATTGCAGAGTAGGCAACATGTTACATCAGCTTTTAGTTTCCTATTTACCTTATGTCAGAGGAGAAAGGCATATACTGTAGGAACTTCAAAGTGAATCGGCAGACAGACTGAAAGCATTTCAATTACAGTGTCCTTGACTGTGAAACTACACAAGTCACTGATGCTACTGATTATAGTCCTTGGGCCCCTTAATGTAAAGTCTGGACTGAATAGCTCTCCGTATTGGGGTGTTTAGTAATGGGAAAACTCTGTATAACCGCAGTTTACTTGTGTGTCTAACTGTCTGTTGATTGCAGGCATATACAACAGGTATACAGAAAATCTTTTCTTACGCATAAAAGTGAAGTGGAGGAACCTGGAAATACTTTACCCGTGCTGTACACCATGAATGTGGATGTTTAACCTTAAACCTGATCCATTTCTTCATTTTACACTCCTGGAGGGCTTGATTAAAAACACAGCTTTCTGTTTCACACCTTTTGCTCTGCCTCTTGACATTTCATGCGCGTGACCATAATAAGTTTTAATACTTATCACAGATATATCCACCGCAGAACATGTGCAAAAGTATGCAGCCATACACATCTCTGTTGGGTAGCTTGGGACCAGGCTGCTAAGTACTGCCAGATTTCAATCAAATGACTGGCTATTGGATTTCTAGCTGCAGGTTACTGGTGATGAGCCGATTCATATCTAATAGATGCAAATAGATGCTGTGATTCCTGCCTGGCTCCCAGTGTGTATGTGTATGTTTCTAACATGCTCACGGGTCCATATTTATGGAAGAATTTAGGTTTAAAAGTCTTTGTGTTTGGTGTGTGTGTGTGTGTGTGTGTGTGTGTGTGTGTGTGTGTGTGTGTGTGTGTGTGTGTGTCAGTAAATACGGAGGGAATATGAGATTCAGTAATGATTATAATTAAATCAGTAAACAGTAGGTGAC
>VUQJ01023454.1:0-10992 GCA_015108635.1 Andinoacara biseriatus
GTCTATAATTTTCTTTCTAATGTCCTGAGACAACTCTTTCCTTTGCTTCCTCTGGTCCATGCTGAGTGTGGTACACACCTTGTCACGAAACAGCACAGTGACTACCTGTAGCCCTATATATAAGGCCCACTGACTGATTACAAGATTGTAGACACCTGTGATGATAATTAGTAAACACACCTTGATTTAACATGTAACTTTGGTCAGATTTTTCAGGGATACCATCATTTCTGTCCAGGCCTGTTTCATGATTTTATTTTTTTAAATAATTCTGTTGAAGCATGGTTGAAAAGCAATAGCAGAATTTCATTTGTTCATTTTCATAGAATTTTTATTTATTATTACTTTTGTCAGATTAAAGTTATTTCTGTTACCATTGTGGGTTTTTCTTTCATTAACCGAGGGGTATCAACAATTTTGTCCACGTCTGTATTACACAGATATTATTAACTGTATAGGGTGAACTGCTGTTTGTCTGTTCCACTTAATGCTCTGTTGCTCTGTATTTGATGTTTACATTTTTGGCAAATCGGCTTATTATTCTTTTTCTTTTTGCTCAAACTGTCATTTAATTCAATTGTCTCTGTGCAAATTTTTGCTCCTCAGAATTTCTCCCTGTGGCAGAAAACTTCAGCTTCTGTCTAGTGACTCTTTTGGCAGATGTGGCTCAGAGGGACCCAGACTCAAGACAAGAGGTCTGCTGAAAACGTGGTGATAGCTCAGTATATCATTGCCCTCTGGGTTAATGTGCATTACAGTTAAGTGCTGACTTGTTTTACACTGTTCTCCCTATAGATCTTAAACACTGTGATGGAGGTCATGCAGACATTACAGGATATTTGCCAAACACCTGATAATCATGACAAAGGTAAACATACAAATGCAGCAAAAATTATAACATCAGCTCTTAAAATAAAACGCTCAAAGCTGCTCTCTTTTGTCTGCAGTCTTCCTGTGCAGATATATTGTCCCCAGCCTGCTTGGCATGACTCGGGCATTTGGCCGCTACAGCCACACAGATGAAGCACTGTTGTCCAAGTTGTTCCCCAAAGATTCGCCCCAGATTCGCTGTGTCACAGAGGAAACGGAAGGTGTGCGGCGCAGATCCTTCAATGACTTTCGTTCTATTCTGCCATCCTCACTGCTTACAGTGTGCCAGAGTGATACTCTGCGCAGACGCACCGGGACCAACCCAGATTCCTCTGCACAGGTCAGTGCATGTCGTCAGATTCGAGATGTGTTTTTGTTTGTTCAGAATAATTAAAGGACACTGCAGAGCGGTAATATTTTTTTGTGCTTTAATTTATATTATCCAGTGATATTGGGGTGTGTGGTTATTGATTAAACTTTGGTAATATGCTCTCACACAGATCAGTACAGATCCAGGAGGTCATTCACCCTGCTCTCCCACAGCCCCTACCCCACATTACTTGGAAGGTAAAACTGAAGAAACAGAAGCTGCTTTGAAAAAAGGCTTCCTCTGTTTTGAATCTACATTCTTGCAACTCAGCCGAGCTTATTATTATCAGCCATCAGTGTTATGTAACAGCTTGGCACTTTGATGAATGTTTAGTAGGGCGAACTGCAATATCTCTCATACTGTAATATTGTAGTAAGGCATACAGTAAAACCATTTTAATTGTGGTGAGACTTCTTTTTTTATTTGAGATCCTGCCTTGTAGATGCTGAGTTATGGCAGTTTCTTTGGTACTAAGGCCTGTCATATTTTACCCTATAGGATTAAAAATGCCAGTTCACAATGTTGTGGTCAGATTTAGAGTTTTGTATCATTTGCTATCTTTCCAATTGAGCTACCATTCTTTATGATAACAATCGTCTGGGACAGACTCAAAAAGTGCCTTGTTTCATTTCAGTCACTGTGCCTTCGTGATCTGCATTCATGTAGGACCAAATCTATTATATAGATGGATTTAATTTCTGTAAAATAACATGCAGCAAAAAGTCTGTCAAACTCTAATGGAAACAGTCAGCCTGCTTGTTACACTTTTTGAAATATTTCCTCTGGTTCCCCTGATTTCAGGTGCCTATTTTCCAGACAGCAGCACAGTAGACCCTGAGTACTATTTCTCTACAGTCAGCTCCAGTTTCTCGGTATCTCCTCTCTTCCTGGGGGAAGGAGAAAATGAGGTGGAGGTGCCTGTGGATCTGCTCCGACAGCTCCTTGGCATGGTGCAGTAGCCTACTACCCGTACACCGTTTACAGCTCTTTAAACCTTTTTACTTTTACCTTTCTCTTCCTGTTTATGTATCTTGAGCCTTTACCAGGTGCTTTATGCATTTTTGGCTTGCAGGTGAAGAAGCTTGTGTCTGAGCCATTTTTGAAGATTCTGGATGCCACTATAACAGAAGTCATAGAGGTAAGCATATGACCGCGATCTGTGCAAAATTGTAAATGGTAAATGCAAAGTTAGATACAGGATCTTATCAGTTAAATAATCTTTTCTGTCAATGTCTCCTCTGTTTGTTGCTAAGTCTAATCCTGGAATCAACCTCTATTACAAAACCTTCAGTGACCCTCTCTATGTGTGTGTGTTCAAAATGCTGCGGGACACACTATACTACATGAAAGGTAAAACATTAAATACAGCTAATTTATTATGCATTAACAGCAGGCGGCCCTGCCGTTGCTATTGTTATATTTGCTAGCCAGTTATATGCTAAACACTGTTAGAAATACTCATTCTCTCTTCATGCTTTTAAGCTTTGCAGTCGACATTTGTGCGGGAAGTGCATGATTTTGTACTGGAGCAGTTTAGCAGCAGTCAGTCGGAGCTGCAGAGGGTTCTTCATGACACTGGAGGGCTGCCAGGCGAGCAAAGCCCCCTCAAGCTCCGTTGCCAAGCCAACGCTGCCTGCGTGGACCTTATGGTGTGGGCCGTTAAAGATGAGCAAGGTATTAATTGGAGCAGAGCGTGAACAGTGTAGTGTATTCAGATGTCATAATCAGAGGGGCCTGGATGTGTGCATTGGTGCTGATTGTGTCGTAATTTGTTCCTGGTGTTTTTTTTCTTTTTTTTTCTTCAGGAGCTGAGAATTTGTGCACCAAACTGTCAGAGAAACTGCAGTCAAAAACCTCCAGTAAAGTCATCATTGCCCACATGCCTCTGCTCATCTGTTGCCTACAGGTATAATAATAATAGTAATAATTATAATAATAATACAAGGTAAAAGAAGCAAAATCATATTTGCTCAAAGAAAAGTTAAATGTTACAGAAAGTTCTGGATATTGTGTCTCTGTGCTCTGAAAGTTTTACTTTACCGAGCATTGGCTTAATTTTTTTCCGATTGTCTTCTACTCCATTTCAGGGCATGGGCCGCCTGTGTGAGAGGTTTCCAGTAGTTGCTCACTCTGCCACGACCTCTCTCCGGGATTTCCTAGTGGTTCCTTCTCCTGTTCTTATAAAACTCTACAAGTACCACAACCAGTACAGTACAGGTACTTCCCATATATAATGGTTGCTTCCAGTCCACCTCTGAGCTAAGACTAAAACTCTCATCTTCATAAGAATACATAATTTTGTGCTTAAAACATCGTGAAGCAAAAGAATATTTTTCAGGGCAAAAACATATATAGTTTGAGTTTAATGTCTTCTAAGTCCTCACATAGAAAGAGTGAACATGGCTCTGATGCGGTGAGCCTGCATCTACTGCTTGAGAGTACAGTGAAAATCCTTTGGGTTAGTCTGAAACTGAGTCTACGTGGCTGAAGCTTAAAACTGAACATTTACGCAATCAGTCAAAATGGATATTTTGATTGCCACTTTAAAAATAGCGTCTAACACACATCCTGCTCATCCAAAGTACACCAGAGTTGATTGGATACAAAGATAAATGGGACACGAGTCATTTTGCCAAGGTTACAATGACAAATATGCATCAATAACAATGTCCCTTTCTCTCAGCTCACAGCCGTCATTGATCTAGGCATGTTCATTGATGAGCAGATAGAGACCCAAACGGCTGTAAATGTAATTCAGGGTATAGATTTTTCTGTTCTGTAGGACCTTGTTTTACACAGTGCTGTGGCTTGTATTCTGTTTGTGCTAATGTTCACGTGTTTGCGCTGTTGTTACACTTCTTCAAGGCACAGGAGAAATTAGGATAAATGTGACCAATGAGCACTCTCAGTCCACCTTCAACTTGCTGTCAAACAGGAAAGATCAGCCTTCCATGTACGAACAGCTCAGAGATATTTCCATTGACAACATCTGCAGGTTAGATACAAATACACCTGCACAAACAATGCTGCAGTTAGATATATTATTATTATTATTATTAGAGATATTTTTTTTTAATTTAAACATTCAGTTTTTACTTTTGTGTACTCCTTCTCTCTCAGATGTCTGAAAGCTGGTTTGACGATGGACAATGTGATAGTCGAGGCGTTCCTGGCCAGTCTTTCCAACCGTTTATACATTTCACAGGAGAATGACAAGTGAGCCGCATTTCTAAAATAAACCGTAAACAGAGTCACCCAGATTCTATCTATTTCCTTCCTGATGAACTGCTTTAAAAATAAGACATTTTATTTCTTCCAGGGAGGCCCATCTAATTCCAGATCACACCATTCGAGCACTTGGTCACATTGCAGTAGCTCTGAGAGACACTCCCAAAGTCATGGAGCACATTCTGCAGATCCTTCAGCAGAAGTTCTGCCAGCCTCCTTCACAGCTGGATGTGCTGATTGTAGATCAGCTTGGCTGTATGGTCATTACAGGAAATGTAAGTACACATTTGAAGCTTGCCCCCATTTTTAAGGTATTATCGTGGCTTACAGGGAATTTAGGGGAAGAAGTAAATAAGTGTATATCACAAATTACACTATAGATGAAATATTTTGAACTAACAAAATCTATGTTTGTTCCCCCACAGTACCCATAGCTTCTGAATATTTTTCAGTAATATTTTCTCTGGTTGTTGCTGCTGGCCTTAGGCATATTCATCTCAGGAATTCCTATAAAATTAGCACAGACTTTACACTTGGGCTCAGGATGAAAACATTACTCAGAGATTTTGGTCTATACTGACCTGATGGCGTCACACGGTCGCTGCAGATTTGTTGGCTGCACATCCATGATGCGAGCCATCACCATCACATGAATGCTCATACAGGGTGGGATGGATTCATGCTGTCATGTTGTTTGTGCCAAATTCTGCTCCAACCATCCGATTGTCACAGCAGAAATCGAGACACATCAGACAAGGAAACATTTTTCCAATCTTCCTTTCATAAATTTTGGTGAACTTGTGCAAATTGTAGCCTCTGCTTTCTGTTCTTAGCTGACAGGAGTGGCACCTAGTGTGCTCCATGCACTGACACCTTGTAAAGAGTGGTAATTTGAGTTACTGTAGTCTTCCTATCAGTTGAAAGCAGTCTAGATATTCTCTTCTGCCCTTTGACATCAACAAAGCATTTTCACCCAGAGAACTTCCACTCGATGGATATTTTCTCTTTTTCGGACCATTGTCTGTAAACCCAGTAGATCAGCAGTTTATGAAATAAGACCAGCATGTCTGGCAAAGTCACTTAAATCACCTTTCTTCCTCATACTGATGCTTG
Organism: Andinoacara biseriatus; assembly: GCA_015108635.1. NCBI lineage: Eukaryota > Metazoa > Chordata > Actinopteri > Cichliformes > Cichlidae > Andinoacara > Andinoacara biseriatus. Next base: position 5,582 of record VUQJ01023454.1, read on the forward strand.
GTTTGAGCTTAAGCAGGTTGCCTTGACCATGTCTACATGGCTAAATGCAATGAGTTCCTGCCATGTGACTGGCTGATTAGATATTTTTGCTAACAAGCAGTGGAATGCGTACCTAACGAAGTGGCCAGTGAGCCTGTCTTAAGTCTGAACAGGCATTGATGTAAACTGCAACTTGACTTGGTGGCAGAAGGAATACAGAAGCGTTAATTCGAGTTCTTTATGCTGATGCTGACACATTGTAATTGCTGTAAACTTGTCAGCTGGTGTTTATTTCTTCAGTGCACGTTCATTAAGAATGGAGTCCAAGATTCCAGTTGACACTCCATTGGAGTGTAACGGGTGCTCTAGACAAACAGCCCACCCACATTCTGACAGGCCACAGCTAAAAAAGGACGGGAAATGGATCTCACCAAAATGTGCTCATGCTGTCACCGTTATTGTTTTATTTTTGAGAAAATTGTAACTGTAAGTAGCACCGTGTTATCTTGAGATTTTCCCATCGGTGCATACAGTCCACCTTTTAACCATGTTGTTCTGTGTCTTTTTGTCTTGTAGCAATACATCTACCAGGAGGTGTGGAATCTGTTCCAGCAGATTAGTGTCAAAGCAAGTTCAGTGGTCTACTCAGCCACCAAAGACTACAGAGATCATGGATACAGGTCAGCATCTTCTCTTAATCTGGCTGCAATGGCTTAAAACAAAACAGTGAATTTTAGAAATTATTGCAGCCTTGTTTAGTTTGGTTACATTAATGTCTGTGTGTGTCGCAGTATTGTGCTTAACCTTTTTCCTCCATCTGTGCTGTTGCTTTTCCATCAAGGCACTGCTCTCTGGCAGTGATCAATGCTCTTGCCAATATTGCAGCCAACCTGCAGGGGGAGCAGCTTGTGGACGAACTGTTGGTGAACCTTTTAGAACTGTTTGTTCAACTGGGCCTTGAAGGAAAGAGAGCCAGTGAGAGGGCCTCCGACAAGGGCCCAGCGCTAAAGGTAGGCGGCTCCACATAAACATCTAAACACACCAGGAAACAGGCACTCTGATAACATGCTAATAGCTCACTATCATCATAGGCATCAAGTAGTGCTGGAAATCTTGGAGTCCTCATTCCAGTGATTGCTGTGGTAAGTACCAATTAAGGAGAGTTTCCATTCATTTTCTGAAAGTCTTGAAATCCCCACACAGAGCTCAGCTGTGTGATCTACATCAATATTTGAGTTCTTGCAGGTGAATCCAAAGTGTTAGTTAAGTTTTAACTGTATGAACAAATATTTGCCAAGTCAATTCCAGTACAGACATCGGTGTTATAGTTCAATGCTGAATGCTGTTACCTTAAGTTTCCCCCCAAAATATCTATGAGCTAAAAGTAATAATATAATAAAATCCATTCAGTTTATATTTTCTAGCCTAACAAGGCCTTCATTTGTGTGCCAGTTAATACTTTTCATTAACAGTAGCAGTTTTAGGTAGTGACATAGTAAGTAATTAAATATTAAGCTTAAATTTTCTTTCCTAGAGCACTCCTTTTGTAAAGCAGAGTAACTGTACAAGTTTAAGCTTTATTCACAGAAATGACTGTTTCAATTCAGCATTGGAGTAAGAACATTATCAAAATGCTGTTTCTTTTGAATGTGCTTCTCCATTAGTGTCGTTGCAGAAGATAAAACATTAACAGACAGATAAGCATCCATTGAGTTATTCAGAGACACTCAGCACTTTGAGCAATATAAGGGAGAAGTTTAGATGTTCAGTTATAGGGTATATTTGCATGAAAAATCATTACTTGATGTAGTTGGCTGTTCTAACCAGACATTGCCGTGAATAGTTTAAGCTGTGCAGCACAACTTTATGTTTAGCTCTGGGAGGGATTGACCACCCGGCCCATGAACACAAGGCATTCTGTGCGGTGCTCATAGATCAGGAAGAGGAAAGGATGATCCACGACAAAGCGAATCTGAGAGGAGAGCGGCATGAAGCCCACCTGGGTCAGAGCAGCAGCTTCGGTTCCCTCTTCATTCACAGTGATGGTTCCCTGGTGCTTCAGCTACAGACAGAAATCAGAATCTGTACTTTATTTTGAAATAATAGGAATTATTGATTGCTGTTAATGAGGTGTTCAGGTGACAGAATGACTCACAGACCTTCTCTCTGTTTAGCATTGGTATTTCTTAGTGATTTAGTATTGCTCACCCAGTTCATGGAAACTTTTTCAGAGGTCATTCCAGTGAAATCGGCACTCTCCTGAAAAATGTCAGTGAGGCCCATCTTCTTCAGGCTTCCAATCAAGTCATAGTTTTGCTCCAGTTTAAACCGAGGCAACACAATCTCTCGAGTCCTGAAGGGGGCATAGAATAGTTTTTTTTCATGGTTGAACCTTTAAATCGCAACAATAGCTAAACTTATGCACACAAACCAATAACTGTAGAGGATCCCCCACTAAAAAACTTTGAATGTTAGTTTTGCAGTCTCAGCTTTTCATCACGTTGTTGGCTGAAAGCTGCTGACCTGTTTGTCATGTTTTTGAGCCACTTGGTGACAACGGTGGGAGAGATCTCCTGCTCCAAGGTCCTCATGCCAGTCATCTTCCTCGGCAAGGCAATGAGCATGCTGATGTTTCCTGTGTATGGGAGCTGAAAAAAGGAAATTTAATTTTTATTGTTGTGCCGCACCTCTTTATGTGTCAGCATCCACGCTAGTGAGAACATTTTTGTTGAAGAAGACTGGCACCCACCTGTAGGATGTCACAGTCTAAATCGTGATCGGCGGCAGCTAGATAGTTCCCCTTGTTGGTCATCATTGGCACACGTACACTTGCTTTTTCGTTAACTCTGAAGTTGCGATAGTGGGTCATTTCTTTGGGGAATTTTTGCTCCCACGTTCCTGTTTGTTGAAACAAATAAAGAAAAAACAAGAACAAAGAGTCATATGAAATCAGAGGAATCTTTTGAAAGTATGTACTTTTTTTTCTCTCTCACCTTTGAAGTACAGGTAGTTCAGTAACATCAGTACCATATTTGGATCCACACTCTTCAGGGGTTCCCTAATCAGCCCTTTGGTCAGCTTTTGTATGCGCTTGTTAGCCTTAGCCAGAAAGGCAGGGTCTCTGAAGTCCACTGACTGAGGCTCTGCAAAATAATAATTCTTTGTCTCCGCACGGAAAGAATCTTTCACCGAAACATTGTTCTTAACGTAGACATCATTTACAGAGCGTAGCGTGTAGCCAAAGTTCCTCCTGAAGAGCCTGTGTGTCAGCTTCCTGAAAAGCTTGTGCACCGTTGTGTTGTCGTAGTGATAACTGGCGTTAACAAACTCGGCGAATCCCAGAGCTGTGTAGACCTGATCGTGGGTTTTAGATCCTGCTCCTAGAGACATCATCCCCATGGCAATGGAGATCCCGGCAGGTGCTAGCAGGATGTTGTCAGTTTGGTTGACATTGTTACGAAGACTTCGATACAGATTAAAGCCAAAACGGGCGTTCACCATGTTGAGGCGCTGAAGGCGAGACCGACTGTGGAACAGTCGCAGAAGTCTGGCACGGCGAATCTTTGGGTCGGATGGTTCAGCGAAGATGTCAATGTCTGGGGCTGGTGTGGCGATCTCGTCAATCTCATCCCCTTCACTGAAAGACATGCTTAAAGTTATCACCTAACCAATTAAAAGTACAATCATTAGTAACTGTTAATTCTGGTTTGTACATGTGTCCCATGGTAGATGTATGTACGCAGTTACAGATGTATCATCAACGCTAATGAGAAAAATATCACAAGTGTGTTTATGTTGTAAACCAACTTTGCAATTGGAATACATTTTAAGTTATTTTCTCAACAAGAAATCTTACTTACATATAGTCATCGGTGCCTGCAGCCAGGATCTTATCAAAATCAATATAATCTTCATCTTCAAAGCCATCAAAAACTAGGTCATTAGTGACGGTGTTTTCTTTGTGGAACTCCAAGGGTAGGGACTCTACGTCCACTGTGCCATCCATTTCGAAGCCTCTGGGGTCCGGTTTGGGGTCACCGAAGTGAGAGCTGATATCTTTGATCCCAGCCAGAGATGGACTAGCCAGCAGACAGATCACTGAGATGACAGTAATGACCCACATCCTAACGGCTGAGGCAGAGGGGAATGCACATTTAGCACGACTACATTTGAATAGATTTGATTAAATTAGATGGTAAAAAATTATATAGGTATAAAATAATTTCCCTGCTGTTGAAAAAACTGTTTAAAATGATAATAGCAGTTTGTTTTTGCCTGTAATATCGGTTATGTCTTACCTTTACTGTGTCCTGATATGAAGTGTTCTGCTGCTTCTGTTTGTAGGACTAAGAGCAAAGAATTGAATACACCACTGAACTTTGATGTGGGCTTCTCCTGAACAAATAAACCAGATCAAACAGACCAAAACGTCCTGTGACCAGCTAAAACCTTTAACTCTTCACCATTCTGCTCACAAGAATAGACTAACAGTTAAAGTTTCTGTAGTTCACTAACACATTTTTTGCAGCTGTTTGGTTTATTTAACTTTTTGTTTTATTAGTCTATTTATATTTAAAGGAATTTCCATTATTTGTAATCACTTCTTGCACTTTTTATTGGTTTATATCAGCATTAATTGCTCTAAATAAATCACCCTTGTCTATCCTGTCTGTTTTTTTGACTCACAGTTGACCAGGAGGCTTCCACCAATCAAAGAGGCCAAACCCCGCCTCCAGAAGCTGTTCAGGGACTTCTGGTTGTACTCTGTGGTCATGGGTTTTGCTGTGGAAGGATCAGGTGAGCAAGACATGAAGTAATTTTCGTATGCTTTGTGTACAGAAGAAAAGTTGTGCGCCGTATCCTGTCAGATGAATTTGAGCTGATATTCAAAGGTTCATGCCTTTAGTTTGCATTTATGGGGTTCAGCGTCTCCCATCACAAGGCTCCTTGCAAGTTCAGCGTTGCTGGTTTGAAATTCAGTTGCAAATTTTAAAATGTGATATTTTGAAATATTAAGGCATCGTCGGCTTTCATTTGTAAAAAGAAGATTTCACACCAAGAAAAAAAAAGATTCTTCAGTTATCACATACCAAATTTTAATGTTTTATTCTCTCTACATTGGCTCCCAGTTGCTTTTAGAATTCAGTTTAAAATTCCTACTCTTACATACAGAGCACTAAATGGACAAGCCCCAGACTATATATCCCACTTACTCATTAAACATACTGCTGCTCGCTGCCTTCGTTCACAAGCTCAGAATCTTTTAGTCGTCCCCTGTACAAGACTAAGGACCAAGGGGGACAGAGCTTTTCAGGCAGTAGCACCTAAGCTCTGGACCACTCTACCACTCCAGCTCCATTTAGCGGACTCTGTGGAGTCTTTTAAAAAACAACTGAAAACTTTCCTGTTTAATCAGGCCTTTTGTTGACATT
>VUQJ01023461.1:0-12217 GCA_015108635.1 Andinoacara biseriatus
GCGCATGTGTGTGTAAATATATGTAAGTGTCTGTTTACAATTTATTTATTTTGGTTAATTAGCTGGTGTTCTGTCCCCCTCTATCTTTCCCCTTTCTCCCACCTTTTTTTCTCTTCTTTTTTTTCCTCTTTCAGCCGGTCATCTCTGGAATATGTATATATACAAAATTATAATAAAAGAATAAACACCAACAAGATAAGCCTACAAAGAATATATAGAGCTCATCTTGGAAGAATAAATATGTTTGGCACAAAAGTGCATTCAGATTATTGTTTTGCTTGCACAAACTGCCAGACATGACAGGCTAAAAAAAAAAGGAAAAAATAATTAATTCTTCTATTTTCACAGTACAATGTACAACTATATTATTATTAATAATAATAATAATAATAATAATAATAATATCACCAATAAACTGTGACCTTTGAGATTTCTGTGAAATCTGCACCATTTCCTAATGAGCCTTTGATAGAATAACAGTCCTATCAATTATAGCCAGTCACCCAGTGTAATGCGTTTCAAAACCCCAATAACAGTTACAGGGATGAACGAATGAGGTGCATCATCAAAGCCGGCATCCTTCTTGCTGTCTCTCTCCATTTCTCTCTTTCTTACACACACATATACAGCAATGAGGATAACCAGGTACAGAAGAAAACAGCATGCACGCGCGTTCACACACACATGCATTAAAAAAATAAAAATAAAAAATAAATAAAAAAACACAGGCACATAAAAATATCCGCCACTCCCACTCTCCCACTCGCGTCTGCTCCTTAAGCAACTCCGAAAAAGAAAAAACAGCATCTTTTTTGTACTCAAGTGTGGTGTGACGGTATTAGTGTTCATGTGTGTATCATGAGTGTATGCATGGATGGGTAGGTGGAGTAAAAAGGGGGGTGACTGGATACAAAGGATGGAGTTGGTGGCGACTCCAGCATCACTGTCTTTATTGGAACCTCTTGCTGTGAGATGCTGACATGCTGTCTGAACACTCACCAGGTGTGCCAGCACGCGCGCTCTGCTCAGTTCTGTGCTTTGTGTTTGTGGGTGTGAGTGTGTGCGTATGACTCCATTCAGCATCAGTAAAGGGGCTCTGTGACAGATAATTTTTTGCACTTATCCACATATGCATTTTCCTCATTGACTAACCCATGAGCCAAGCTACAGGCAGCACATTTGTGCATTAGTCTGACAGGCCAGCCACTCTCTCTCTCTCTCTCTCTCACACACACAGTGACAGCATCATACGTACACAGCCCACCAACAATGCCATCTGTGTGGGCAACCCATGTGTGACATTTCTGACAGTTAGGGAGGCTTGAGATGACAGCACTCATGCATGCACATGCTATATACACCAACACATGCAGAATTCCTCCTACTCTGTGCCTTACAACTTATACAAAAAGACTCACGATCACCGATAGAAGCTCAACATTGGCTGTTAGTGGAAAGAAACCTTTAAAGGAGGCCAGGGGAGTAGGCAGGTGGTGTTTGTACTTACTGAGCTCACAACATTATGTGCAACCAGGCCTTTCTATTTCAGTATTACGCTCGGCTGCAGAATACAGACATTTAAAAAGGATTTGGGGAGATAATAATACTGATGGAAAGGAAGAAATTCATTTACAGCCTCATTGATTGTGTGCAAAGACTAGGATTAGGAATCAAAGATAGGAGAGAGGTGAGTTAAAAAAAAAATGAGGCTCTCTCACTATGGACTTGAGATTTAAAGTCTGAAGAAAGGCATAATAAGGTTATAAGAATAAAGATACTTAGAGAAGGGGGCTGCAATGAGGGGATGAAGATACTATAGGTGAGAAAGTGGGGAGGGAGTGATGGAGGGAAGGGGTCATTCTTGAACTCCATTTCATTAACTTCACAGCGATAAGCGAGGATATAGTAGAGACCTAGGCTAGAGAGGGAGACATGTTAACCGATGATCCCATTAGGCTGAAAAGGGGTAATACAGAGGGACGGAGGAGGAGTTAAACAGCAGGGTGACGCTGAGAGCTGCAGAGAAAATGGTGAGGGAGTTTGAGGACAGGAAGAAGAAATTGGAAAGGCAGAAAAAAGGAGAAGCGGATGGAAATGAGGGAGGGGGTGGAAAGAGCGAGGAAGAAGTTGATGGAAAAAGCAAAGCAAGTGGTGCAGGAAAAAGCACCTTTGAAAATGGTTGATAAAACCCATTAAAAGACTTCAGCTCTTAGTTCAGTCTCACCACTGTTCTGGACTGAGAATGTGGAATCAACTCTGATATTACTGCAAGCTCAGGGAATATGGGAAACCCCTATTAAGGCAAAGCGGCCAGTGATTTTAATATGATGGGTATCATTTGCAATGTTTGGTTAGAAACATGTGAGCACTGAGGCATTTTGAAGCTATTACATACCCAAATAAAATAATCATAGGCTAATGTGACTTGGCTTAATTAACTTGTTTTGCTAACTGGCTGAACCAATATAAATGCAGGCCATTATTTGTGTTATTATAATTGGGCTAATCACTCATCCAAATTATTAACATTCAAAGAACTTTTGAAGTTAAATATTGTCTTGTCATCAGCTTCTGCTTTGCAATTGTGGATGTTGGGCTGTGCCACACCGGATAATGTGGGTTATAAGATTTAATATGGATTGCATCATGATAAAGGCCTATATATCATATGACAAATATATTAAATCAAACAAGCGTGTTTCAAATTACAGGGTGAAAAGCCAATAGAGGCTTTAAACCTGCCCTGCAATGCACTGCACACCTAATGAGGTGATACATCACTGAATAATTTTCCAAATATTTAACTGCTTGAATAACTAGATGCTGAAAAGAATGAGAGCAAGTCTACTGCTTCTAATTTCTAAAGAGAAAAGCATAAGGTTTCTATGTGGTATTGTGCAAAATACAATTTTTAAATAAACACCAATTTATTCATCAGTGTTGTCACACTGACTGAAGAGTAAAACTGGGTCTCCTCAGCAGTAATAAGGTTAGCAATCTCCCATGGGGGACAGCGTGTTGAGGAGAAGAACCTGATGAAGGTTAAGCCCCACCGACCCCCACTTTAATCACTGTCATTAGCACCACAGGCAACTCCACTCTGACCCCATCACCTCAGGCCTTCAGAGATTAATCACATGCAACCTATCACTGTTATATCTCGGCATATGTTTGCCCGCAGAGTACCAATGTGGTGTATCCACATTCATGTGTGATGTACACTCTCTGCATGTGATTTTGGTGTTGCAGAGGTTTGCAGTGTGTGGTTTTTATTGTCTATTCATGTACAAATGTGTGATTTAAGAATGTGAAATTTTACACACACATCCAAAGAAATCAAATTGATAAAATACAGCTAAAACTCAAACTGTATAGTAGCTGTATTTGAAATGAGGAACATTTGTTTGCTTTAGCCATTAAACCGAGACGACACCCCCCCCCACAGGGAGACTGGTAATCACTTTGTGCTTATACACCACCAACTAGATGGAGGACCCTCGACTCCATCTCCACCAACCACGCTTAGCCTCTCGATAAGACATCAGAGACTGCCTTGTGTGTGAGGGGCATGTAAAGGCAAGAGCAACATCGGGCTGAGAGCCTGGCTGAACCCGAACAGGCCTGATGCGAGTTCTGGGAATTGGTTAATGAATCGCTCCGTAGTCTGGACACATAACTTCGGGCTCCGGGAGAGGGCCTCGGTGAGCTCTTTGTACTCATCTCTCACCTCCATGCCCTCGTACATGGGACTTCTCATACGTGACATAAAAACTGCTGCAGCATAATTCACAGGGAACAAGAGCACTTCATTAAAGTGATCTTCAAATGGGGCAAGGGCAGCAGAGAGGATCTACTCCTAAAGTCAAACGAGACAGAGGGGGGTAAATTAACTACTTCTTCTAGACAAGTGGGAAAATTAAACACATGAGGGAATGAAATGGTTTTCTTAAAGATCAACATTCTTTTCACAACATTGGTTTGATATACAGTCTACAATCTACTGTACATGTTAGAGGGGGAGCAGTGAGGTGTCCATGTGCAGCTCAGCCTGTTTATAGCGTGCTTAGAGCACAGAAAATGTGACTTTTAATTAAAAGGCCAGGCTGATTTAGTGTTGTACTCAGTTAGAGACAGCGATAGAAAGAGAGCGGGTGATCAGGAATGAAGCACAAGAAAAGAGGAGACCCAGAGTAAAGCTAACACACACCCAGCCAACTGGCACATCTCTCCCTCTCTCTCTCAGGTTTAATGAGGCTGATCTAGCCTGGACCCCTTCATCAGCTGGTACGATAAACTCTGGAACAACAAATCATTACACAGGCTCAAATTGTGTCTGTATGCAGGTGTGCGCAACTGTATTCATGAGTCTGTCTGTCTCTCGTTTTGCTGTATCTGTCAGTGCTGACACACAGATACACACATACACTGAGAACCCTCCAGGTAAAGGTTAGAATATTTCATAAAGTCTCATTAAGGAGTGAATATAAGAGACTGAAGTATAATGACACTGCTGAAGACAGAGTAATAAATTCAGGTCCCTTGCAAGGCTAATCAGCCCAAGTTGTACAGACACATTCACAAGCTTAAGGGCATCAGAAACGTGAGTGAACAACATCAAGTAATAATGCAATGCAGTTCTCACGGATGTTTTATGCAGACAAACATACTGAATGCCAAGCACTGCAAAATATCAGACACTCTTAATGACTGATAATAAAATGTAAGAACGTTCACATTAAATTACACACACACACACACACACACACGAGTCTTGTATCATTGTCCAATTACTATTACTGTCTTCCCTTGTGGTTTGTTACATGAAGTATGAGAATACATTCAGCTCAGATCAGTCTTTACAAGCAATTACCAGCATTGGCCCATAAAGCCAACACAGGGTATGCGTCTTTCATTAGATACACAGTGATAGCCTCGGTTCACATCAAATTAGCCCCTTTACACATACACACACACACACACAACTGGCTGTGAGCGTGATTGACCATTTTTAATGCTACAAGTGGGGCTTTTACAGTGAGAAAGATGTGAAATCTGAGATAGGAAAAAAGGGGGAAGGTGTAACTTTATAACAGTTAAAGCAATATGCAAGGCTAATCATATATACACAGATACAGAAATTGTGTATTAAGCCACAGCCACTCTAGTGTGCAAAAATGAAAGCCTGCTGTCCTGTATGAGAGTGTGTTTTTTTGTTTTGTTTTTTTAACATTCATGCGTGCTTGTGTGTGTTAAAATTTATGTGCATATTATGTGCAGATTGGCAGGTATATGCTGCAATGGGAGTATATGTAAAGATTTAATTGAATTCCTTCTGCTACTATGCAGGCCCACAGCTCTCTGGCTTATCCAGCCCTGAATTGCTGCCAGTGAGATCTAATCATGCTGCATGAAATGAGCCCTACCTGAGCAGAATGGCAGTACGAGGTCTGGAGGCTGCAGGGGAATACCTCCATTAGGCACAAAGTAAGGAAATGAGCAAGCAGGAAGAGGAAGGTTCGGAAAGGAAGACGGTGGCAAGACATGTAGGAAAAGAGTTTCATAGATACGGAAACACAGGAGAACAGGAATGAATTCTGATGTTACAGTTGGAATGAATTTGGCGATTATAAGCGTCAGAAAGATAAGCTCAGCATTATAAATGAAAGCATTACTAGGCAGAAACAAAGTCATTACTATTTCCTTAAGTGGTTTGGTATAAATGCTCTGATTTAAACATTTCCCAAAAGAATAATCCAATTTTTTTCTAAAGACACAAAGTCAGCAGATGTTGATTATAGTCTCTTTTTTTTTTTTAACACAAACCCAAAAGAAACTACTGCAGTCCACAAAAGCAGACGGGGTAAGAGAGCACCAGACGCATACAAAAGTAACTGCCATAATGATTATAATAATGTACTCATGAGTCATGGGGTGCCACACGCCGACCTGCATATGTCGTCATTTTTTTCTACAACGCACAGCAGCGTGGGGCCAAATGGACATTAACACACTCTAGACTCACACTCACACTCTCATTTCACAACCCATAATGCATCAAAACAGCAGTGAGGACAGACAACACAGCTGACCAACCAAAATAATAATTTACCCAGGCTTGGTCACAATCATAGCCTTGGCATGTGAAATTACACATGAAAAGTGTGTCTGTGTTGCTATGGCTACTGACTTATCACATCATAGCAGTGAGAAGCCCAGGATTACATATATGTGCAAGTTACAAATATACAGACTGAATGAAACACTTTCCAATGCACCTTCACTGACGGTTAAGTTCTTGTGAGGTGAAATGGAGGGCAGGATTGAAGAGTAGAGGAACAAGCCTCCTGAATATCCCACAGGCATGAAGAAGTGTTTGCATGTGTTTGTGTGTCCTCAGGCCCTGTACCAAGAGCAATCCTTCCTGCTGTGGATGCATTTCCACCAGTGATGTTGTAGAAGCTCTGCTGCAGCCATTCCTGTAGAAACCAAAAATCCTCCACAGTACCGCCGCACAGCACATTCCAGTCTGTGTGCGTGCGCTCGCGTTTGTGCATCATGTGCAACTGTGCATCAACGTGGTTGGTGTGCATGCTGGATTTGAATGATAATAGAGGCACTGACCCTGAGAGATTCTTTACTGCTGTGACTCTTTTTCTCACTCAGAAACTCTCTCCTTTGGTGAGGCTGTGCCCCCCTTCCTCGCAGTCTCTCTCATGTTCACCCCGTCCCATGAGTTATAGCTCTCAGACGCTGTTATGTATCGACAGAGAGCTTGTGAAATGGGAACACGCGGTGCACACTAAAGCTCCAGCGGTTAGACAAGTCTACACACTCTCACATACACACGCAGTGGCATAATACACAGTCACCACAGAAATAAGCTGCTCTTAGCAATGAATAAACAAAGTCAACTAGCTGGGACGAAGAGATGAAAAAGCCACCTACTTCGTTGCTTTTTTTCAACAATTATTCCATAGACTGTTTAATTTGTAAGGAAAGAGTGTGAAAAAGGAAAGTGAGAAGGAAAGAAAGAAAAGCAAGCTCAGCTGGTAAAACTTAAGATAGAAATGTAAAACTGACACCTACAAAAAGTCATCTTTTTTTTTTTAAACTGTATTCAGGCATTTTATATATATACCCGTTTCCTTTTCTGAGACTTTTAGCCCGTTGAAGTAAAAAGGAAACTGGTCACTTCACAAAATAAATGTGAGTTTTAGAGTTAATAATCTAATTATATGAGAATTAATTTAATATTTCCAGTCAGGTCACATGAGAACATTAACAAAGGAACAAGCAGTGCAGTGGAAATGATGCATATTAAATAGCGCCTAATCTTTGGTCTAATGCTGTACCCTATTAATTGGTGTTAAATAATAATACACGGGGAAAGCAAAATTCTGGTTGGTGCAATGTCCAAATAGGAGAGCTTTCTGGTGGCATTAAAAGATTTATGCTGAAATACTTTTACAAACTAGTACAGTACTGCAAGGCCAGAGATTTTGAGGAAAGTAGCACAGGATAAACCAACAATTTAGGCCAAAAGAGGGAAAAACACATTCGGTGTATGAGATTTATCCTGTTAAACTTTAGTAATAAAGTACTGACTTTCTCACTTAACATTTTTTCCAGCACTATGCTGCATAGAATATCATTTTTACATAGGAATACCACTGTTGCGGCTGCATTAATACTTTTACTTTACAGTAATATACTGCTTATTTAAAACACTAAAGTATAATTACATGTTCTCACCCATGCATGAATTCAGTTTTGTCTTTTTTCTTTAACTATAAAAAGATATCAGCTTTGTCACTCCTTGCACCATCATCATCATGAGAACACTGCTATATTTAACATTTTAATAAGCACTCTGAAGATGAATACTGTCTGGACATGATTAATCCCTACAGAAGTCTGGTAGCCCATTGCCGGCTAAACACTGAAAACCACATCACACAACAATCAAAGTCTAAACAAAGTAATATTTTTGAACTTTATCATTTACATGCCCATGAGTCTTTGAGCACACAAAAGAATAAATAATGCAAAAATGTAAAGTAGCTTCGTATAATTTTTTTTTTTACTAAATTGTATGCAAATATATAAAATAAGATAATGCTTTATTTGTCCCACATTGGGTAAATTTACAGTGTTGCAAACAGCAAAGGGACAGTACAACACTACAACAATTTGCATGCACATTTATTGCATTTGTTGTTAATTGCACATGAACATTATTGCGGTTGTGGTTTAGTTTAGGTGAAATGAGTAAATAGAAAATAGTAACTAGTCTGCTGTGGGTCAGTGCTGGTTGTAGAGTCTAACAGCAGCAGGAAGGAAGGATCTATGATGGTGCTCTTACACACTTCGGATGAAGCAGTCACTCACTGAAGGAGCTGCCCAGTGCTGTGTATGGGGTGGGAGTCGTTCCCCAGTATGGATGCCAGTTTTGCTTGCATCCCCTTTTCTCCCACCAACTGCACAGGGTCTAAATGATATCCCAAGACAGAGCCAGCCCTCTTTATGAGTTTGTTCAATCTCTTCCTGCCTGCTGTCGTGATGCTGGTAGTAGTATTATATAATAAAATGTATTACGTAATAATATAGTATTGAACTAAATACGAATAGTAAATTACAGTTTCTGTATTTTTCCAGCAATTTGTTAGTGTTCTAGACTCGCACTCATCTTACTGTAATCAGATTTCATCCTAATTCATAGTCATGACAGAGGATGTGACCTGGCAGCAGGCTCAAAACATTGCCGTCTCTGATCGAGTGGCAACACAGAAGAAATGGTTTGTTTTGGCCGGACAACTGCGGTACACCTGTGATCCAGGTAATTATCAAACCAAACCTGTCCTCTTCCCTCTCTTGATAAATAACAGTCACCTACATCTTTCACGCTGGGATAAAATGAGTTGATGTAGCGAACATTGTGATAACTCTCTTAAGTCCGGCCAAGTGTTAGAAGTCAGTGTCAAAGAGACAAGAAGGCAGTGCAGGTTGCCGGTTTGTGACCAGTCATGCTCATCTAACCTAATCTCACTGAGGCCTGTCTGCTTCACTTCACATGCCAAGCCACGTCTCAGGTGTTTCGTGGACAACATTGTGCTCCATAGCCTAAAGAGCTGACAACAGAGCGCGTGGTAGCAGAAACTCTGAATGCATCACAATTACCCTGCCCCTGCCATCTGGGATGCGCTTCACTCAGTAAATGAGCGCACATTTCCATTCATGTATTTTTTTTTTCTTGGAATGCAGTCCAAAGGGAGTTGCCAGCAGGTCTGCAAAAGCAAAGGCACCAGTTCATGCAATTTAAAAGTCATTCATTCAGTGTATTCATACTGGAAATTCAATTATACTTCAATAAGCAAAACTTTCCAAGCTAGCCGACTTCCTTAATGGCAAAGCATCCCAGGTGAATTAGCCAACTTGGCTAAACATAATCCTGAAACGACAAGCACAACTCTTTCATTTATCTTCACACTTGATTTGCAGTGTATTTATTTAGCACACAAAGGCTATTAGTGTGTATCTCATAATATTTGTTAGTTTGTTAAAGGTTGGAATGTTCACAAAATGAACTGTATTAACAGGAATGCATTTAAATATACCACCTAAGCCTTTCCATTGGAAATATTAGCAAATGCAACTTTGCAGCCTGCCTACTTAATGTTGGGAATCTTACAAAATGTTGCAAAGATTTAAAAAAAAAGATTCAAATTCACATCCTGTAAAACAGCACGTATACTACATAAATGTGATGTGTTTAAAAATGCTACAAAAGTCGGTGCTTCACTCCTCCACTTTTTAATGGATAAGGTACAGCACAACAGACAGCATTAGGGGGAGGATGAGCACAGAGCTTCCCCCCTGATCTGAGGACAGCCTGCCAAGGCTAGCTGAGCTGACAGCAACTAAAGCCGAGGCTCCCCACATGTGCTAATCTCCCAGATTTAAATGGGAACACAGCACACAGCGCAGAGCACAGAGCAGGGCAAGCCGGTCTGATCCATGACCGTATGTCTGAGCACACGCACAAGCACACGGCCAGCACACACATACACATGCAGCATTTCGTCAAACATTCATTCACATGCCCTTTTCCAGAGGCATCCAGCGGCAAGGCAGATAAACAGAAACAAAGAAAAGCTTGCGAAAAGCAACAGAGGACTTTGCAGCACGACTGTTACGATGCTAACTTCAGATTGCAGCCGCTTATAAAGCTAGATAGTGAGAAGAATGAGAGCAACAGAGGCAGCACGAGAGGCAGCAAGAGCAGAGAGTTAGAGAGCGAGTATTCCCTTTATTTCTTCATGAGGGAAGACTGGGAACCAGCAAGAAGCAGGGAAACCATGACAACCAGACAGCCAACCTTGGCAACCAACCCAGTGTTCTCACAGTCAGAGCCAGACAGGCAGCTCAGCAAGGGTTAATCTGAACTGGGTGATATAGGAGAGAGAGAGAGGCAGGCTGATTAAGCCAACTGCTGTGAGTGCAGACATTTAATACATTTTAGTGTGTCCTAAATGCCCCAAGTTGATAAAGAACAAAAGACGTGGCAGCTGACTTGACTGGCCGAAAAGCTAACTGGCAGCATCAAACATGCAGAGACTGGGGCTGGTACAGGGATGTTTAAAAGCCAAACAGCATGTGTGTTTTCCTGAACAGTGACTTTGTTTGAACAGTGCAAACAAAGTCAAGTGTAAATGTAACAATTTTCACGCCGTGAAAAGAGAAATTGTACGTTTCTGCTCGCATTGTCTGTGCTGCGCTGGAAAACTAGCAGTGTGAAATTCTAAATAGCGCGAGACGATAACACATTACACGAAACACAGAAGCGGGGACCTCGGTGATAGGGAGAGAGATATGGACAGAGTGAAGAGATATTGTTTGCGTGGGTGTGTATGTGCCCCGCTATAACTCAGGGAAAACAGACCGTAGCATCACGTCGTCCTAACATGATTCTCCATGCTATGTAATGTGGCAGGGAAATAGTGACAGCACATGCACTGAGTTAGGTTGTGACAGGATGTGATGGGGCCTGTCCAAAAAAATAAACATATAAATAAACATGCTCATTCATGATCAGCCACAGAGACCATTCCAGCACTCCCACTCCTTATTCACTGTCCTCCCATTTAAAGACTTGAACCCTTTTCTGCTCTGGAGGTCAGCAATAGAGAGATGAAAATCAGGGAGGAGGGGAGAATAATGAAGAGAACGATCGATACTTTGCCTTAATTAATAACCTCCACTTCAGTCAGAACATTCAACGCCGCTTCATGCTCTCTCAGTTCAAGGTTCCTCCTTCCCTTTGCTTTCTTTCCCATTTCCCCACACCAGTTCTCCACCTCTTTCCTCATCATTAATCTCTGAAAATCGTTGGCTACATACATTCCTCCCAATCGATGCAATTCCACAGAGGTCTTGTCTGATTTACCACATGGCTGAATCCCTGTATGAATCTTGACTGGCCATGGGGAAAAGGGACAGAGAGGGAGAGAGATGGAGCGAGGAAGATGAGAG
This sequence comes from Andinoacara biseriatus, assembly GCA_015108635.1. NCBI lineage: Eukaryota > Metazoa > Chordata > Actinopteri > Cichliformes > Cichlidae > Andinoacara > Andinoacara biseriatus. Next base: position 11,530 of record VUQJ01023461.1, read on the forward strand.
CACAGGCACATTAAATGACAGAGACCATCATCATTATATAACCTCAGCCAAAGACACAGAATGTGAAAAGACTACAGGCTCAGTTTGAGTTACTCAAAGAATTGTTTCTTTATGGACATCCTTAGACGTACAAAAAAAAAATGCCCATGACAGTGAAGCAGCAGCACGTAAATACACAATAAAATACATATTCTTGTCAAAAATATTAGGTATCAGATGAGACACACACACACACACACACACACACACACACACACACACACCTCCCATCGATTGAGACACATTTCAATACAGAGGGAGCAGGGCTTCAGCTTTAGCCAAACACCCAAACAGCTGAGACCAAGCAGGTTTGGCTTCCTGCTCTACAGCTCTGATCCAGCCTCCTAACACGAGGTGATACCCAGCTGGGAGCAACAGAGTACAGCTTTTGGGTCAGGGCTTCTCTGACCTGAATCTTTGAACAGGTCCCTTGAAACATGGGCCTATCATTGCAGCCTTTCATTTATTTCCCCCCTTCACTCACCAATTTTAGGTCAAACCTGACAACTTTTTCTGGGTAATCTTGTGAACACAGGGGAGTAAGATGACTGTGTTTGAGGTTTTTTTTTTTTTTTTTTTTTTTTTTTTTTTTTTTTTTTTTTTTTTTTTTTTTTTTTTATTTTTTTTTTTTTTTTAAGAGACTATTTTT
>VUQJ01023461.1:38877-53616 GCA_015108635.1 Andinoacara biseriatus
TTAAAAAAACACTCCACCCAACTAGAAAAGAACATAATGGAAAACATATTTATAATATGCTAATATCTATTTATGTATTAATGTTACCATATTGAAAATTATCAATTTACTGGGAAAACCTGTCATGGCAGCTGGATATTGTTTGCAGCAACATCAAATAAATCTGCCAGGATGAAAAGTCTGTCCTGTGTTCTTTCCTGCATTTGCCTTTTAACTGAGGGAAACATTGGGTTGCTGACTTGGCAACATTACGTGCTCAACTATGGTGAATATTAGGCTAATAGGTTATGCAAGACATCAGAAATTACAAAGGTCTAAGCAAAATTGTTCACCTGTTTTAATACTGCTCTGCTAGCACTCTTAAAAGGACCTTTTTGACTGATTCTAAACTTATCATTGCTGATGTGGTATTAAGTAAAATGCTAAAGGCTGGTTTATATACAGCAGCATTTTCTTACTGAACACTCAAAATGGTCGTAAACTAGTGGGGACAATTACGCTCCATTGTTTTGGCCTTCAATGTGCAGACCAGACCAGCAAGTTTCTGATTAGTACACAACCCACTCCAAACCACTGCTGCCCTTTTCTCTACTGTAGTTGTGCATGACTTGGAAGCAAAAGAGAAAATCCCTTCATCAATTATAAAAATCACAACATTGATGACATGACCAAAAAGACCAACCCATTAAATCAGATTTATTTGTACTGACTTACATAAATCTACAGATATAAAAGAACAGGTGGCCTATGGTTAAACCAAGGGGGGGAAAAAATCTATCATACAATTCAAAGTGCATTTAGTAAAAGGCTAAAATTAAAGAAAAACAAACTTTACATGAGTTAAATTTCTGATTAGTATATTTTTTTGTACCCTCTTAACACCCGGCTTTATTCACAAATCTTAACTTATGTTTGCTTTAACCTTCTCAGCAGCACTGAGAATGAGTGGACAGCACAGGAAAATCAGACAATGCAGAAATTCCTTTACAATTCAGTACTGCATGCTAAGGCTGCCATCTGCCTTATTTAGAGACACTCTACAGAGTGAAACAAAAACTATACATGACTAACTGGTTAAAGTAGTCAGACTGGAGGGTATAACAAGCAGCCGGCACACTGACGGAACCTCACACTTTTATAAGGAAAGGCAAAAATGGAGAATTATGTAGTGTGGGCAAGTGGCATAAGAGCTCAAATTAAAGCTGAATGTCTGACCCAAACAAACCAGTTCAGGTTCATGAGTATGATCCCTTCAACTATGCAAAAAGTGATCTCTATAACTTTATGGCTACTGAAAATGATCCAAAACATGAACTCCTACAGCAGAAATCCTGAGGCTGAACTCTGCCCTTCCTGAAAAGTAATCCTGGGTATTTAAATCGCAGGCTTATCTTTTCATTACAAAGGGAGTGATCATATGGGGCTCTCTACAAAGCTCCTCTCTTTTAGCCCCTACCATTTGTGCTTACTAGCCAAATGATGTTGTATGGCAAAGAGATTGCCAACAGAACCTGTGGGCTAATCTGTAGTGCAGCATACCGTACACCAGCGTGGTTAAAGAGTCATGGGAAAAGTCACATACAAAGAACACAACAGAAAAATTTTAACAATACAGCATGTTCAGTTTTTTTTTTTTTTGTTTTTAATGTTAACACCAAATTTAAAGTTGACAGTGTTTCTCTTAATGTTGGGTCACAAAAATAACACTGTCATGTCTGGGTCATGTCTTTACACAATGACCTCAAAGGAGTGTTTGTTTAGATCAGAATGCAAATGGTGGCTAGCTACAACTATGGCTGCAATTTAACATTCAAAAGTGTAATTTTTCTTTGTTGCTGCTTTTCAAATTTCTGTCCCATAAGAATACATTTATTATAGACTATAAAATAGAGCAGCTGGCTGATATATAAGATGTAATTAAAACAAAACAATACACCAAGAGGAAGAGAAGAAAGAGAGCGTGAAGATATGAATGTTTCTAGGTAGTCCGTGTAGGTCAGTAGAGGTCACTCAGCCCAGCAGTCTTGCGGGCTTTTTGCATAAGAGCACGAAGCTGAAACTGCTTCCTGGACAGAAGGCGTACGTGCTGTAACAGAAGAGAATAAGAGCCAGTTAGGTTAAAGATCACAGAATGCTAATGTGTCTGTATGCTTGATTCTGTTATGCATGCCTAGCAGTTATTTTGATGCGGTTACCTTGAGAAAAACTTCCAGGTCTATGACGCCCCTGCGGAGGGCTTCTCCCAGGTAGAAGATTGTGTCTTCAATTGCATTCTCTTCAGCATACAGGTTCAGGATCTGTTTGTACAATGGAGCTGTGGGCACAATGACATCATCGATGTCACTGTTCTCTGACTGGTTCTCCATTTTCTCCAAGGCCTCAGTCAGCTCTTCGTCTTTTCTCTTCAGCAGCTCGATGTTCCTCTCAACTTCAGTCTAGTGGAAACATGACGAACGCAAATACTTAGCAAATCTCAAAAACGGCTGCTGTAAGAGGTAACTGTGGTGAATGAGGAAAACCAACACAAAAAAAGCTTTAAACACTGAAAGTATGAGCATGTCTCACCACTTCCTGGTCCAGTCTTGAGATCATCTCTTCTAGTTTCTGATGTCCTTTCTTCAAGTCCTCTTCTGTTCGCTTCAGGGCATCCAACTCTGCCTGAGCTCTGTCCATCTCCTCCTTCATCCTCCAGCGCAACTTGTCACTCACAGCTGAAATCAGAGATGCACGGATGGTGTCCTCACCGATGGTGCCATCTCTGTTTGGGCCTTAAGAGGAAGAGATTATGAAGTCATGTGAGACTGAACACAAACAGGAGAGCCAGCTGGAATAATGTACTCCTATATCTTGTTAGCCTTTTCTTTTAATGAACCAATAGTATTAGCTAACCATCTTGAGACAACTCTAAGAATGATTCAATTATCATCACACATCAGGGGTTTCCCTCCACAGAGAAATTGTGAAGGGAAATCCATCCTCACATTACAATTCTTCAGTAGGAAATTAAATGCAAAGCACATTCAAAATAGTATCAACTGGCATCACAGCAAAGAATCACCACAGAGAAATCTGACAACAAGGTTTAAATACAAACAAAAGGACATTTGCTTGATGATTCAGCAGTGAAAACAGGGTTTCAAAATCTCCATGAAATGGGGTTTGAGTAATCTGGTAATTGAGAATGGTCATACAACATACTATTCACATAATTTTCCCAGTTTAACTATATGGACCCCCTTGTTTTTCATGGAAGCTCCTGCTCTTTTGTGCTTCTCGGTTAACATCTTCAAGTTAAGATTTTGCTTTTCAAAAATTATTACTTAATTAAATTTATACTTTTACCTAAAAAAATACAACTGCTGTAGATATTCATTCTAAACTTTAAGGCTGGTATTTTGGATTGTGGAACACTTATATTTCATATACTTTATTAGTATTTTATACTACCTGTACAAGACAGTTCAAATACTGGCAAATTCCAGATTATCTAACAGTAAATGTACTGGTAAATGTCTTCAGAGTCAAGACCACCTTGTGTACAGTCTGGAGTCAGCACCACAAATGTCAGAGTTAAATCACCTACTAGGTGACCCCATTTCTTCTCCTTTACAGTTCTTATCCTAAATATAGAACTGGGTCCTTCTGAAGTTTAAGTTGTGGAGGTCATAAAGAAGCTGTTCCTTCCCTTCAGGTCCATCCCACCCTTTGGCCTTTAACAGACCCCACTCTAGTTACACTAATGACCTTTCACTAGAGGACAAGCACGCCACTCAAGTTATTCATAATGTGAGAGTTTAAGTCAAAAGGTCAAGTGTCTCCAGTCTGGATTAACTAAACATTAAGAAGTGTTATTTTATAAAGGGTGAATAACGTTATAGATGAGAATTAAAACTCTTAATTGTAATATTCATACAGAAAGGAGACAAACGGGGACATGTACAGATAATTACAGTTCCCAAGTGAAAATGTTTGTATCTCATGCATCTGTGCAGTTTGTTAAATTGTTGGAATCTGTGCTAAATTATAATTTCAAACATACCCACAGAGAGAGAAAAAAAAAACATGCAACCAGATACTGACTGTAATACATACCCACTGTGGAAACTGGAGTCTGTGTGGGGTAGTGCGCAGGTCCAGCAGTGGCTGGGTAAGAGTTCCCCCCTGGGTACTGGTAACCTGGGTAGCCTCTGAAAATAGTTACATGATCATCAAGCTAATGCTTTACATTTTCTATTTTGAAACATTTCAAGAACATGTGTGTAACATTCATCCATAATTGTAACTGAGCCAATTGTGCAGTGTCCTGGTAATAAGAACAATTGTGTGACACAAGTCAGTGAATAAACTCCACAATCAAACATGCTGGAAACCATTTGGTGTGAAATATACACTGTGTATGAGTGTTAGCTGTGGGCAATGACTGAGAATTAGCTTAGCAAAAATCTTACCCAGAGTTGGGATTTGGGCCATATGGTGAGACTGCAGGCATGCCAGGCATGCCAGGCATGTAGGAAGCTGAGACGGAGAAATAGAATCAAACAACCAAATCTCAGGACACAAAGGTCAAAAGTTTATTTGATTTTTTTTTTTCTTGTTCAAACACATCGAACACAAAGAGAGGATCGACTTCAATAGTGTGTTGCAGTGATATGTGAGCTCCATCTGGTGCTTAAAAAAATAAATGCACTGTTTAAAAAAAATGAGCCTATAATAAGACATTTATGTGAATAAATAACAACAGCAGCAGCACCTAAACCACTGCCATTACAGAAATATCATGAATCTGGTCTTTAGACAACAGGTTTTATATACAAATCAAATTGTTCCAAACTTTTTTTTTTTTTTTGTTTTTTTTTTTTTAAAATCAACTGATTAGGACAGGTCCCAGTTCAGCTTTGTTGTCATGCTGGAGACTGTAGTTTGTGGTTCTTAAAAATAGTGTTGTGCTTTTATAGTAATTAAGTTTATTAGGGATACATAGAGTTCATATATTCTTTATGTTGGCACTATATAACATATCGTTAGCCTCATAGCATAACTGCCTAAGTCATATTTGTTAATACTGTAGTTTCATTTAGGCAAATGTCTTAATTTGCCTAAATTAATAATAATCTGAATCACCAAGTATTTCTAACACTTTTGAAAAAAGCCACAGCTCCTAAGGTTGTCCTGTTTACAAAAAATGTATCTCACTCACAATTAGGGGGTCCAGCTGCTTGAAAAGCTTGGTAGGGGGGTTGTGTGGTGGGACGAGAAAACACAGGAGGCTCCTCTCCAAACACCACAATCATCACCTGAATCAGACCATACAGGTCTGACTGAGGCTGTGAGACAAACAGTGAGAGACAAATTTTATGAATTAAATCACGAATCAAGAATGCAAATGATATCTAGAGTCAAAGAGACCCCTTTAATTCTCCATGCTGAAATGTTGCCTTTTTGTCCAGCCAGTCAATTTTTTGAGCTACATATTAGTATTCAGAAACTCTAATACCTTAAACATATTTTTAACATGGACGAAAATGATACAGAGTGAACACATCAAACTTACATGCTTCCACTCATGTAGATACGGCAGGTAGATCTTGCCATTAGCATCGATGTGCTTGCCAGTTTTGATCATCATAGCGCTGGTTGGCTTGACAAAACATATAGGAGGGTTGTAGGGATATGTGTCCAGCAGCCACAAACACACTGGAATGTTATAGACATTACCTACAGAAATCAAACACACATTGTTACATATAGTATGACTGTTTTCCAAGAACTTAAGAGTCATTACTCCTCCCTTAACACTAGACAACACTGCATTTTATTAAAGATATCCTTCATATTCTGTTTTCAAGAGTACACAGAACATCTAAATGAAATGTATCTAATATCTGATGTACCTTTGTATATCATATAATTAATAAATAAATAAATAAATAAATAAATAAATAAAAAACATGCGCGCACACACACTCTTGTCCAATTATCAAGCAAGATCAAAAAAATAACTTGCTATCCTAAGATGGGAAAGTCTGGTTTATGTTTGGCATTTGCACATTTACTAGTTTCTGCAAGCTTTGAAATGATGACCGTTTTAAGAAAAGTCCAGATAATGAAGTCAGAATGACCACATAAGAGAGAAAATAGGCAAGAGTGTAAACAGAAATGAAAAAACATGACACAACTATGCTCACAATACACAATTTGAAGGAAAACTTAGAGTGTAAGAGAAACAGTCGCTACCTCTGTAGCTCACAGGGACAGTTCCTGTCAAGCTCATCAGATCTCTTGTGGAGCCATCATTAAATACTGAAATACAAGCAGATGCATATTATTGTAGAGCATATAACTGAGAGCAGACAATTAAAAAACAGCAGATCAATATTATTCTATTTACCATAAGCATCCATTACTGGCTTCAAATCCTTGTACTGGGAGATGACGTTGGTTATCTCACGAACAGTCAGATCTCTGTATTTGTATTGCTGGTCAATGAGAAGTAGCGGAGACAACATATATATTCTGATTAGCACAGACTAAATACAGTGCATACAATAAATATCAAAATAAGGAGGAGATCAGCTTATTTCCATGGTGGACCATTTGGAAGCATACATGACCATTTTAATTTCCAACAGTAATAAAATAAAACAAAGTTTGCTGACATGGATAGTTAATGACATAATGTGGTAATTGGTTTTGGATTTTTTTCTGAAGGCCCCTAAAGTTTTTCCTGTATAAAAATCAAATTTTTTGAATGATATTTTTAATAGCAAATATGTAGCCATACTTCTACCTGAAAAATTCTGGTCCAAAGTTACTCCTAGGTACTTTACACAATTAGATGAGCTAACCGAGTTACATTTCTCCCACAGGTTTTTAGCATCGTTATTTTTTTGGGTTACACGCAAAAATACTATTTTCAGTCTCCCCCAGATAAAGTGAAAGCTTATTTTTCTTTAAGCCACAGGCTAATAAATTCTAATTCCTGAGACATTTTAAGTTCAATATCCTTAGGATTTTTTTCCTCTCACTACAAGAATAAAATCATCTGCATAAAAGAAAGGTTCAAAAGGCACAGGCTGAGATATGTCATTAATATACACCACATAACATTTCAGAGGGATAAACATGAAGAACCACAATTTAATACTACATAACGTTTTCTTTCTGATAAATAGGACTTGAACCACCTTACAGACATACTGTCTACACCTATGGCCTCTAGTTTTGCTTGTAGATTAGAACAATCCACAGTATCAAAAGCCTTTTGAAGGTAAATCATTGTACAGCATCAGTATATAAGCCATTATACACACTACATACACATATCCATACATCTAATTTTATCACAGAGGAAAGAGCAGTATCAATAGAGTACCCTGGTCTAAACCCAACTCAAATTCATGCATTGACTTTTTGGCACTGTGATCATGATCAATTCGCTCAAGTATTTTGTACACCACTGCCAATACAGATACAGATCTATAGTTACCTTCGAAAATGTGGCCTCACTTTTGTTTTTTTTTAAAGTAACAACTCTGCCAACTTTAACCCCAGAGACAAGTTAATAACATATATACATATATAACCTGTAGTAATATAGTTAAATAGATCGAGTTACACACAGATTATTACGAAGTATGTCATAAAAATAATATTTAAGAGACTTTATTATCTTAACTAGACGAAAAGACACTGTTTTGAACAAAACTCGTACCAGGAAATGTTAACCTGGCAGCTAACGTTAGCTTATAGAGGCACTTGCTAACTTGCTATAATTTTTCAACAACTAATCCAACAGTCAAACTTACCTTTAGCATTTTCTTTAGCGCACCTTCGTTGACCACTGACATGTTTCTCGGCTGTTTATTTTGACTGTTCTTTTTAATAAATGCCAGCTAGTGACAGCGAATGCCAGCTAACGCTAGCTAGTGGAGCTTCAGTTAATGCTAGGCTAACGTTAGCCCAGCTTCGGGCCGACTGCAAATAGGAGAATGATTCAGCTACTAAATGAAACGCTCCAGTCCGGAATCGGAACTGTATCTGTGATTCACACGAATACTCAACAAACAGCACAGAAATCTACCAAAAAACTAACGAACAGTTCTAAAAAAAAGAGCTCAAAAGGCAAAAATCCAATGGTCAACAACAGGAATTTCCGGTAGTCCTCAATACTACTTCCGGTCTGTGACGTATCCAACACGTCAATAGACGGTAGACCGATCTATAAATCCACACATTTAATTATTAATTATATTCCATTTTATGTTTGCTTTTACTTCCTTCCTTCCTAGATGCATATAAACAGCATGTCGTGGTAATTCCATTTTTTTTTCATATCGTACCAATTCACATTAACAACTACCCCAAGGCATTTCATACTGCTTACATGAGGTTAAAAAAAACAAGAATTGGATGCACACGTTTGAAATTATTTTGGATAATTTTGGATATCCACACATAGAGGCTCAAATATATACATATACTCACTTAAATCTTTTAATAAGTGGTGCTGAAGGGAGAAGGACAAGGCCTATTAACTCCCCGTTAGTGACCATGTTTAACTACAGGGATAGTTTCTCTTTGCCAACATTAAAATAATTTGTTTGACGGCACTCATGGGATTGAGCAATACTCAGAAAAATGAAAAAACCCAATGACTCTGTGAAAATCTAAGAAGGAGAATTGTAGATCTGCACAAGTTGGGAAGTGTCTTGGAGCTATTTCTAAACAACTGCACCAATTCAAGCAGGGTGACAAGGTAACCATGCTCTGGGGCTGCTTTGCTGCCAGTGGTACATTCCACAAAATGGATGGAATAATGAAGAAGGGTGACTACCTCCAAATTCTTCAGCTTCACTTCAAATCAACAGATAACCCTAAACCTAACGCTTGGACACAGTGTTCCAACATGACAATGATCCCAAAAGCTGTTTTTGGAATGGGTAAAGCAGACTAGCATTATGCTTCTGGAAGGGACCTTGCAAAACCTCCAACCTTAACCCTATTGAAAATTTGTGGACTATGCTTAAAAGCTGGGTCTGTGCTAGGAAACCAACCAACTTAAATTAACTCTACCAATTCTGTCATCAAGAGAAGTCAAATATTCATCCACAATTATGCCAGAACCTTGTTAACAGCTACCATCTGGTCAAGGTGCAGCTTGCTAAGGAATATTTAACCGGATATTAGTGGGGGTGTATGTATATATTTTAGCCTGCACACATACTTTTTGAGCCTGTGTGGAGCAGAGAAAATCCTAAATTAATTCAGATTTGTGCACCCATTTATTGTTTTTGTAATGACTTTGAGGATGCATGCTGTACAATCATATCACCCTGGAAAAAGAACTAATCAAATAAATGAAAACCCAAAATTACCATGACCAAATTAAATCTTAGTGAAGCACAATTTTATTGAGTTATTTCAACAATAATAAAAAGTAAATACAGGTTTAACATGGTTATTTATTTACAACAACAGCATAAATCATTTGCATTTGAAAGTCAGTGTCTTTAGGATGTGTACAAATTGGCTAACGCTAATGAAAAAAGCTTAAAACTGCTGAAAGAGGTAGCTTTTTTTCCCCTCTAGTTTATTTCAGTTTGTTGAATAAGCCTTCTATAAAATCATTCTTTGAAGGACAGCGCCTGTCTAAAGTCCAAACATAGTTCACTATCTGTAGGTGCAGATAAGCAACATCTTTATAAGTCCCTTGTTAAGCAATGAAGTCTGTTAAAAAGTTCATTACCTCCACACACATTGATATGTTTTCACTGGGTGCTAATTTGCAATCCAAATCATCTGAAAAATGGATATACAGCGTGTTGTTTCATGTCTAAAAGCACAATCAGTGGATATTGTATGAGACTGTATGGGATTAAAAAAAAAACAACAACAAAAAACACAAATTTCACAAATTGTTGTCAAACTGCACAAATTACTAACAATTTGTTTCATTTTTTTGCTGAAACGGTTGTCCGTCTTCTCTGGTTAAAGACAGATATGAACTCCCATCTGTGTCTGTAATTACTTCTGCTTGTCTGTGGAACTGCAGCCCACCTAAAAAAACAATCAAAACAAATGTATATAAATATATAATTAATCAAATAACGAACACGTCAGACATTCAGACAAATTTCAGCTCTCAATCACTCAGCTATGATCGATTCACCCTTAATCACACGTGGCCTAGACTCTTGGCGCTAATTTATCAGCATCAGCTAGGGCACAGATGTTTTGAAACAGTGTGGCAGCTTCCTTTCTGCTTGGTTGAGCTACTTACAAGAGGCTTGCTCAGGCTCTGGAAGACGCTTCATACATACAGGAGGGAATTCTCCAAACATGGCAACCATCACCTGCAGCAGGCTTGTTAGGTCACACTCATGCTAATAAAAGAAGAAAAAAATGTTTGATTTATGTGCTCTGTGCCATTGCCCAAAATCATCCCCAAACAAACACGGAGCTTCGTCAAAAACATGATATTGCCTCAGTTCTCACATTCTTCCACTCTTGCAGGTAAGGCAGCAGGATTTCACCATTGCTGGAGATGTACTGTCCTGTGATGATCATCATCTCTTGTGTGGGTTTGAGATAGCAGATGGGAGAAGTTTGGGGGTAGCTTTTCTCAATCCACAGGCAAATGGGTATGTTGTATGTAGTATCTTGTATAATGACAAAGGGAAAAATTTTAAAATCAGTGAGAATCTTCATGATTCACATCTGTTTTTCTAGAGAGCAAAATGAAAAGTTAACATTACTGTTAATCATGACGGGAATGGTTCCAGTTAGACTCATCATTTTCTTTGTGGTTCCATCATTGTAAACTGTACAAAATACAAGAAAAGCAGTGTTAGAATACAAGGTTCACTTTCCACCATATTGAGGAAGTTCAGCAGCATCAGACTGTGATATCTTGACCCTTACCGTATTTATCCATTATGGGTACAAGATTTCTGAAGTAAGTTAACGCCACATTTATGTCATGGGCCACATGCTTCTGAAAATATGCCTTCAAAACACAGAAAATCAAGAAGGAAAAAAGGTAAAAGCCTAACACTGGAAAAATCTTTACACAAACTTACACCCACCAATTCAGTCCAATAACAGAAACATTCCTTACCTTGGGAAGCATTTTCCTAATTGTTTCTTCACAGTATGACATGATTAAAGTTTCTCTAAAATGAAAATGTCACTTTGTATTTTTTCGATCAACAATGCTCACCAACCCGTGACTGTCAGCCTGTCTTGGCTCTTCGAAAACCTCTTATCTTTAATGACCCTTGAAAGCCAGGAAGAGAAAATATGCAAATCACCTGCACTGAAAACCAATAAGTAGGTTACATGGCTTAAAGACGAGGCATAAAAACATGTCATGATTTGGGCCATAGAATCAATCTGCTAATCTTCTAACACGTCAAACTTTTCTCTTCCTGTTTTTTTCATTAAGCACTTACATTTGAAAAGTGCTTTCCATAATGATGATTACATGAACTTATAATCACTGTCAAACAAATCATTTCATTGATGCCGTATGGGTGACTATGTGGCATTAACATAAATAATATCAATACCAGCAGTGATAGAATGCAAATATATTCCAAATGCTCTGCTTTAGCTGATTCTAATGGAATCTTGTGAACGAACTATTAAAGTTACCTTTAACTCATGTAAAATTGGGGAATATGTAATGTATGTAACGCAATTAAATTTTGTTCCTTACCTCCTTTTGTTTACCTCCTCTTTTTTTTTCAGATGCTGGAAGTGACTAAAACACATTTGATTTGGCACATCTTTATGCCCTTCCTGACATACCCCCAAAAGGGTCACCTCCCAGTTTTCATTAACACATAGATCTTTCACTTGTTGCAAAAATGTGTAATAACTTGTTTTTAAAATCCCATTTTTTGCTCTTTAGGACATTAAGATGTTTCATTAAATTTAGATACATTAAAATATTGTATTTCTGTTCACTTGTGCAATCTAAAGTTGTTGTAAATGTAGTGTTTTAAAAGCTGTGTGTAAACCCAAGGTTTATGATTGACCTTTGAACCCCACATCAGAGTTGTACTTTCTCATATTATTTAGACTGCATGCTATTGTAGATTATGAGGCAGGAAAATATAAAATATTTGTCATGAACATCTACATATGTCATCAACTTTTATGATGTGAAAAAAGTAATAATTACTTTTTGTTTTAAAAAAAAAATACCTGTCCCAATTACTTCACAGCATGATGCACACAATGGCCTGCAGGGGGAAGCAAATTTCAAACTTTAGATGATAAAAGTTTGGCACTAGGTGGACCAAGACAGTTTCATCTTGACATCTTTATTCCTGTCCTGCAATACATTTGCCACATTTTCAAAGAGTAAATACATCTTAAATAGCTAAACAGTTGACATTTTCACAAAATCCATCCACGCGTGCATTCCACAGTTTGCAAGGGGAGAAACAAGCCCTTGAGCCCACTGAATCCTTGTGCAAAACCCCCAATGGTCCTTTAAGTCTTTGTCATGCTCGCCAGGTTTTCAGACACGTATACTGGTGGTTTACCGGCTGAATATTGCGATAACATGATCCTTTTCTGATGCAATGGTAATCTGAATGCATAGATTTGTGAAATTCTATGGTATTATTATCACGGATGTACGGTTTAAAGATTAACAAGGATACCACAAGGACTGTAATTACAGACTACAAACTCCACACTCCTTTTCCATTAAAATGTCTGAGTACAGTGGATAAAAAATAAAAGTTGGCTACAACACAGCCAAAAGTGGGGCCCCAAGGATTATCCCTCAAATAATGTCAGCAATATAAATTCTAAAAACAAGGCTTCTTTCAAACAATATCAAGAGACTCAAACACATTCACAGTTCACATTCTTCCTCCAAGCAGAGAAAAGAACAGATAACTTGACCACCATCATTCCAGATGGTAATCAGACTGGTCATCTTTCCGTAAGCAATGGTGGGAGTGAAAGAGTTATTTTACCTGTACAAAATCAATTAGGTCAAAAATGAAAGAGGACAATGGCCATGTTTTTTTTTTCACAGACAATTAAGAGGTTTGCATTTGAAGCCTGGTGCCATAACTGACTTATAGTGTTTAGAACTCAGTACATCTCAATACAGTGAACTCCTGTAATCTAGATATAATCTGTGGTAAATGCAACAACTCTGTGGAATTACTATCACATGTTTCAAAGTAATGGGCTCTGAAATGTCATGAATATTTGATTATGACAAATTGGCTTATGCTCGGTTCTCTCTAAAGTTCATTACTGCAGAAAAGCCAGTCTGTGTAGTGTTTTTAGGGACTTGTCTTTCAAATTCTGTACAGCGCATGTCTAAAGTCCACACTTGTGGTTTTTTTTTGTTTTTTTTTTGCTGTTACACATGTAGTCAAACAAACAAACAAACAATACAGCAAACTGAACAGATAACCATCTCTGGTAGATTTTGCTGCATACATGAGGTACAAACTAGCTAACAGGTAAGGCAAAGTAAACACAGATCAGCCTTTGATTCGGGCAGCAAATTAATATAATGGAGCGCGCAAGCCTGTCTGTAATAAGAAACACAAAGCAATGCACTCCCATGACCCACTACTCAACACCTGTTACACACAATAGTCCCACATACACAGTAAATATGGTTCTGACATGACTAGCACCTGACTTGATATTGTTCCTTTGAAAAGCTGAAAGTGGCAGATAAAGCTGAGCAGTGTGAGGATAGTCTGGTGTGTGGAAAAACTGAAGTTTTACTCTGAGGCAGGACTTGTGCATTACACTTTGCAAACCTAACTTGTGACATCCCTTAACCCTGGTTTCCTGCACTGATAAATATCCTCCTGGACACCAATTCCTGAGCCTTATTGTCCATACGGAGTGATTCTTGCAATCCAAGAATAGCTGTTATTATCATGTAGTAAACAACAGTTGTATACCATACAGCTACTGAAATGAAATGCAGGGGGAAAAAAAAAAATCAACTGGCTGTCAGCATCGGGGTATTTATCCCATTCTACAGGCAACCGATCCTGCTTTTGCAACTGCAATGATAACAACTACATTTTCATGCACTGTACCTCCCGTTCTTTAACAAAAGTAAAACAGAAAAATAAGTAGTCATGACAGAGGGTTTATTCCCAATACTTTGTAATTTGGAAAGTAAATTATTCTATTGCACCAGAATCTACGTACACTAATCGTTACTATTATTATTCCACAAGACAACTCGCAATGAACTTCAGTAAAGAGAAGGCAGCTGCATTCTGGGAAGCCATCTATCTATATATTCTCCATTCAAGATATCTAGTCCAAAATGAACTTGAACTACCTCAGGCAGGGCAACAAAAATGCCAAACCAGTTGCCAGCTCAAGTAAACACTTTCAAAACTGCCAATCACAAATAAATGTTCCGTATCAAATACAGGTAGGCTAATTGTTAAACAACAACAAAAAAAATGACAGTCTTTCCCAAGTTAGCCTCCACCCCCTGTACCCAGGAGAGCAAAGGGATTTCATTGCCATTCAAAAGAAACTAAAGGCAGGTAGAGTGAAGCAGGAATGGGGTGGGTTAGCATGAGAGATGCTGAGTTAAGTGAATGTCCATTCCAGTCCTTTCCATTGAAGTCAGTCAGTCTTTCCAGCAGCTAGGTGAGGGGGAAGGAGTGGAATTAGGCTTTCAATGAGGGTGGAGGTGAGGTACCCCCCCCCCCCCCAAAAAGGGGGGGG
>VUQJ01023463.1:1836-16047 GCA_015108635.1 Andinoacara biseriatus
CACAGAGATGGTGTATTGAGTTTATTGAATTCCTAAAATTTCTTGTTACACAAAAATGTTATTGATCATCATATCTATATATCTAGATAGATACTGGCTAGAATGATGTGCACTTATGTATATACATACTTATATATAAAAATGGTTACAGCTTTGTGCTAATTAATCTAATATTTGTCTCTGTTTAATAATTTATGTGGGTCTACTTTTGTTTTTTTTTAATGGTCTAAGTGCAAGATCCCTTCCTGAACTTTAGCCATCATGTTCTTGTACCTTTCAGATATTATCTGCCTCTAATTTCATGGTGCTTATGTAAAAATAACCTCCAAACACACACGCACACACGCACACACACAGCCATGACATCTTACTCGAGGCTTTTTGGGGGAATGTTCCTCAGAACACCAACATCCAGAGAGCACAGGTTTGGTCCTCCAATTACGTTGAGCTCTGCAGTGCCGAGACTATTCCCATTTATACTCAGGTATTTGGTGATGATGGCACTAGCCTTCATGAGGAAAACCAAGCAATGATGAGACGACACAGGCACGTAAAGTAAGCACACACACACACACATTATGCTTTGTTCTGTTTGCTCACCAGACTCGGGTTCCAAACCCCATTTATGGGGTCCATCAGAGCAGCGAGTGTGGTGATCTCAGTGAGAGTCCACATGTTGATGTCTACCATAGTGGCTACACGGGACGCCAGGCTTAAGACCTGAACCTGATTTTCTGGGATGGTGGAGCTGGCATTGTAAGCCTATAAATGTGGGCAAGTAAGTCACAGGAAATTTAATCTCAAAGTAAGCTTACAAAACAAGAATTCAGTACATGAAAAAAGTGTCGGCTCATGCTTAACCTATTTAGCATCATCAGCAAACTATTCTTCATTTAACTGTTTAACCCTTTGAGACCTTTGGAACAAGACCGCCAGATCATATCGTTACAGTTACACATGCTGTAGTACCATCGTGTGGAATATTTCAACTCACTATACATCAATAGAACCTTCAGAACCCTAATTATAATAATATGTATGAAGGTAACCCATAGTAACTACATAAGGTAGCTAAAGCGAGCCCTAACCCACAAAGAAATTGAAAAACATTTTCTGTATCTACATATTATGCTAGATACAGAAACGCCATAGCTGTACATGCTAATACACACGATAAAGCGCATGGACTACATTTTGTTGTTAGCGCATTCTACGTGATTTTTGTGAACCTGTTAGAGGAAGGATACAGCGCTCTGGCACACGTTGAATGCATTAAATGTGAGTGTAAATGCTCTGGTTTCATATGCAAAAGGACTTATTGCATTATCGTATGTGGTTGCAATTTTACGGGCATTTAAAAGCACTTGGCAATCGGGAGCGCCGGCGCTTATGTAGGTTCCAACGGGCTACCGCATCTCTGTTGAATTTTAAATATGAGACAAATCAAGCGAAAATCACGAAGGTCACTTAAATTTTAGGCTTTAAAATAAGGAATTGATAATATTTTCTTAAACTGAATTTCCCAATTTTGTATTTACATTGATTTTTTAATTTAATTTATTATTTCATTTTTACAAATTATGAGAGCATTTTTTTTATAACCTAGTAAAGTTAACTAATATATGTAAGTCAGGACAGCTATTAGATTTTACAGTGTAGGTGAACATGAGTGAATTGAATTGATTGAATTTCTAGATGTAAAAAATGAAATAATTGAATTATGGTTTAATTGAAAAAAATGTGCGTGTGAAAGGTCTCTGCGATAAACTGATGACGTGTCCAGGGTTTACTCTGCCTCTCGCCCTCTGACAGCTGGGATAAGCTCCAGAGTTTATTTACTCAGTCACTAGTTTTAAGTTTGATTCAATAGAATATGATATATATTATGCAAATTACAGTCACGCTTAGAGCAAAGTAGTTGATAAACCACTGGAAGTCTCTAGCACATGGCTCCTATGTGATTACTACCACAGATGTGTGCAGTATACTTTGTTTATCAAAGTGCTAAAGTCCACAAGTGAGAGCGTCACTCCACGTCTCCATCCTGTAGTTACAATCCGGACAATCACAGGTTTTCGTCACCTACCTCTCGCAGCTTGCTGAGAACAATCTTGAGGTATTCATCTTGGTCCACCTTTTGAGTGATGACATCCAAGTTGTCTCTCACAACAGTAGCATTGAGGCACATGTTGAACTGGTTTATATCGCTGTAGTCGAGGGGGAATGCTTCATCGCTGATAGTGACGCGGGTTATGAAACCCACAGTGCATTCAGTGGCTGAAACATGGAAAAAACAATTATATATATGTATATATTGTTTTTTATTATACTTTTTATTTATATACTATTTACTGTTTTTTTGCTAAAACAGAAAATTCTCTCTAAATTCTAACAAATGGACCAATCAGTCAACAGAGGGAAACCAACCTGGAGATTGCTTTGACTTATTTCTAACAGAGATTCTCATTTCGCTCTTAAGCTTCTTTATCTTCTGCCTGCTAACTTTCTTTTTCCCAAGAACGCCCAGGAAGTACCTCAAGAATGTGCGTTTTGTTTTCTGCTCACAGGAACAAAAAAAGGAAAAAAGAGAAAAAAATAAAAAAAAACATAAAAATCAAACTTAACCCATGTCAAATCAACAGCAGTCCAACTGTGCGGCCGGTAAATGCACACATTGATGGATTACTTACTAGGTCAAAATTATCATAGAAGACTGAAGTCAAATACAGCGGCAGCATCCCAAGATCCTTCAGAGTTTGAAGAGTCCATGTCGAAGTAGCTCTGGTTATCAAAAACAGAGAAAGGTTGTTGTTTTAAAGGATACCAAAGGCCAAATGTAAAACCGTAAATCTGCTGACAAGGAAAAGAAAATGAACAGAAGTGAAAATCTGCCACGGCGTTGATGTTGTTTATGTACCCGTATTTTGTTTTCCCCTTAATCAGTAGAGACTGAACAGCAGCTGCCTGAGCACCAGTGAGATCTGAGCAGCCCTTCAGTTTTTCCAAGATGGATGGATCTGAGTTTTCGATGTAGGACCCTTCCAGGATGCAGCACATGTTTCCCAAAACTGATATTTTATCAGCAGTTAAGTTTGTGTTTGTTATACCCTTTGAAAAGAATAGAAATCCCCATCAAAACATTAAACAATACTTTATCGCAGTAATTAATATGATTATAGCGACGTCCAGTCTGTAGAATAGGTTGAGAAGCAATGTATGATTCGAGGACTCACCAGGCAACTCTTTGCATTTTCAAACAGGGCAGTTCGTTTGTAGCTGAGGGCCGGGGAAAAGACAGAGAAGTCTGCACCTCCCAGCTCTGTAAAATAGGACCTGCAGCTGGCCTGCGGCACCAGTAAGTAACTGCAGGGGGAAACAGAAGCCTTAATACAGTCACATCCACCATTTGGCTTTAATTCAGCACAAACAAACAGTATTCTTACTCATAATACAGCAGCACATCTGGAGGATAGAAGTCGAAGACGGAGACCTTGTCATCTGCTTTAATGTAATTGTACATGCAGGTCAGCTGTTGGGGGGTGAAAAAAGGCAAAAAAATGGTTATTGAGATTTTATATTTTTGCCTTCCATCACAGAGCGCTTGAAATCAAACAATTCATTGACTGTGTAAAAAGTGGCTGTAATTTGTAAATAGTTAAGCCAACGCTTTCATAAAATTTCATGAAATAAGGCTGAAATTCTGCAGACAGACAGACAGTTTATTCATCCCAAAGGAAATTAGGGCATCCAACAGCTTAATACACATACTTTATAGAGTCCAGACAATGGAGGTAAAAGGAAATTAAGCAGACAATACTAACAATACAGACTAACAAACTATGCTAACTGTACAAACTATACTAAGCTGTACAGGGGCTTAGTGCTTTGAGACAAAGAAACAAAACAAAGAACATAGAATGAGACCGGTAGTACAATATTCATATATAAATGTACAAACAATGCAGTGCAGTAAAGTAAAGTGTCGGATTTACGGGGTGCCAAATATTAACATATGTAATGATGTTATGATGTATGTTATCTTATCGTCCCCCCAAGTGAAGCATTAAAGAGTCTGATAGTTCTTGGAACAAATGATTTCTCGAGTCTGTCTGTTGAGCAGTTTTATGAGAGCAGCCTTCCACTGAACACACTCCTCACTTTCATTATACTGGTGTGTAATGGGTGACTGTTATCTGCCACTGTAGTCAGAGAGTCCAGCTCCACTCGGAACACTGACCCAGTCCGCCTGACCAACGTATCCGGCCTTGAATCACATCTTGATTGTTTGATTTAAAATCCACTGCGGTGGTGCACAGATGCAACACCACAAAAATTATGTCACTGCCCTGCCCTCTTACCTGAGTCTCCGTCAGTGTGACCTTGTTGCTGCCCGTCCTCCGACAGGCTCTGATCAGCTTCTTGATTTGCTCTATGCTAATGTCTCTCACTCCGGTGCACGTGAACCCTTGCAGCACAGAGGACGACAAACTGCACACAAACACACACACTGTTAGGTCTCCTACTCAAACCCATCTGCAGAGTGGTCTCACAGATTTAATGGAACTCACTTGTCTGGACCTCCCAGCTGTGCAGTGGCACTTTCCACCGTGATCACGTTGAAGAACAATTCAGCCTAACAAAACAATAAAAAGAATACAAAGTGTGTAAATAACAGGCATGTAGCACAGTGCAACACAGCAATAAAAATACAGCTACAGCAACAACAACAACAACAACAACAACAACAACAACAGTGTTTCATCTTCTACCTGCTGCTGTATCCATTTCTTTTTGTTGAGATTGGTGACAACAACGTTGCTGCTGGAGAAGCCCACCAGCAAGGGGCGAGGGATCTCAGTGCCCAGATCATCTGGAACGTTCTCGATTACTTTCTCGTTGTTGCTGTCCACCGATATGATCTGGGAAAAGACGGGCAGCGATGGCAGTTAACTCTCTGTGGAAAACTTCCTGTCTTTACCTGAAGTAGTTGATGGAAGCGTGTGGTCTAAATCAGGTCAGTTGTTGTTTGTAGCTTTGTGACCTATTTAGTCTTAAATTTGAATGGATGCTGTCTCTACTGTAGCTTCTCATAAACATCCACTGTCTTTTTGACAAGTGACAAAGTGACAGTGATAGGGTGAAAGGGTAAACAGGGTAGATACACCAGCATTTTCTGGATTGTAGTGGAAGAGCACAGCTATCCATGTCCTGTGTTTTTTCCCCTATTTTGTGGAGTTTGTGGGCTATTTAAACAAAACTACATTTATTCATCATTGAATGAAGGCTGTAACAGAAAGCTGTCATACCTGAGTGACAACAGTCTCCTGGATGATCTCAGGACCAGAAAGCAGGTTTTGCACCAATGAAGGGTTTTTGAAGGCATCTAGCAGTAGGTTAGTGTTGATTTGCTTGAACTCTTTGACAGGTACACCCATGATAAGAGTTCCCAAAGATATCAGGAATGACGAGCTGTTGAACTGGTGGGGTGGAAAAGTGTGGAAGCAGCGCACACGTAAGAGAGCATGACCACGAAGATGATTTAAATCCTACCAAAGTCAACCTTGGCATCTAAAATCAAACAACAGGCTGCAACTACCTGTATCATGAAGGAAGACAGCAGAGACTGGATGATGGCCCTGGCCTGACCTTCGTCCCAGTCCGTCACACTGGCAAGAATATCGAGGGCAGCTCTTAAGTCCTCTGGTTTGATTGACTCAATCTGGTTTATGGACATGCCGGAGCTTTCTTTGCCGAGGGCAGCAATGACATCGGCATCAATTCTGTCACCAAAGTTACCCGCCAAAGCAGCACTGATCTTCACACGTGAAAAGGAAAACTTTGTCAGTAACAGTGAGATTTGCGTGAGCAGTCTAGATGTTCCAGGGAACAAAGATTTATTCCATTTAAAAGGACAACTTTCAGTAGTAAACTGTTGTGCCGATGTACAGGTACAGATGTTTCTTACCTGTGGGTCCAGGTCTGTACAGAGAATTGTGAGATTCCTCAGAACTATCATGCTGTCTTCTGCACTCAGTTGGGTGTATGCAGGACCAGGCGCAAAACACCGAAACAGCAGAGGAAGGCTGCAAACAGCGTTGAATAACATTTATAGACAAATACAGCACACATACATGTGAGGTGAAGTTCTTGTGGTGCAACATTTTTCATAGGTTTAAACTCACAGTATGGGGTTGAAGTTGCTGTCCTGTTCATATATAAGCTCAGTGTAGTAAGTAGTGAGGTTGTCAGGTAAGACAGAGTGGTTGAAGAGAGCGATGTTCAGAGGGTTCACTGTGAACACCTGAATAACCTGCAGGGAAGGGTAACAAACATGTCTTCAGGTCATGAAACTGTCAACTGTTTTTTTTTCTTCTTAATTTAAGTCAGTATGGAAAAACAAAACAAAACTGAGCAGAAGTTTAAAATTCCCAGATGTGGATTCAGTACCGTCTGAGATCCAAATGTCAAAAGATCGTCCAGAGTGAGGAAAGACGTGAAAAGCCCGATGTACTCTGCAAACCAAGCTGTGGAGTTCAGTTCTGGGTCGTTGGCAATGTAACACCTTGGGTTGGCGTCTTGAACAACAAAAAAAAAGGAAATGTTAACAATGTATGATAATAATGAAGAGAATAATTAAAAAATACAATCTGTAATCATGTTACTGCAATGCAGTGTGAAGAATTGTGTGAATTCTTTAAATCAGATCTAGAATTTAAGATGACCTTAACAAAGTCTCACTAGATTAACTGGCAGTACTTAAATTATTATCCATCAGTTTGCTGATTGGTCTATAAAATGTAAGACAATATAAAAATAATAACAATAATTATAAAAATAATTTCCTTAAACTCGTGACCCTCGGGGGTCTGGGCCCACCCCTTAAATTCACAGTAAGAATGTCAGATTGAAGCCTTTAAAATGTTTCTTCTCAATCAAAAGGCTAAGCCCATATTTTACATACAGTCTATGGCACTATTTCCCCCTGACTCATCACTGAGGTCACACCGGCGTGCTTTAAAGACTTGCCTCTGTCGATGTAAAGGTAAGTGCTGATGGTGCTGAACACATCGCTCCTCATAAAGTCTGCATTATTGTAGTTGTATACACCAAGGACTGAAACACTAAAACACAACAAATATTCAGTCAGATTTAAAAAAAAAAAACTGCGTAATTACCTCAAAGGGAGCATAAAGTGTTGTAATAAAACATACAATTTTTGGAAGGCCAGGCAGGAGGCGTTGTACGTGACGCTGGGACTGATCAGATCCTTTGTGAGGAAGCCCAAGTAGTTCTTGAGGCGCAGGTCAAACCAAGCGTTGACATCTGACCTTTGGGTGCTGCTGAGAGCCGTGGGCCAGACGCAGGGCAGGGTGGGGCGCCTGACCACTTCTGGCAGAGGCTCCTGCAGCCAATGTACAGATTAATGTGTTTATATCACAGTGTGTTTGCATTTCTCTGTGTGTTTGTGCCTTGGAGTACATACAGTTTGTAGAAACTGTGGCGTCTGTCTGTAGTTGTTGTACAGCACGCAGAGCTCCGCATCGTTATCGACAACATCAGGACGTCGCAGGAAATTTCCAAGGTCTGATGGAGGCATGGAGCTTATCAGCTAGAAGAACAGAAGACATAAAGTAAGACATTGTCCTTCTCCTTTTTTCATATTTACTCCTGATGGCCTTTGATGGTACGCACCGGTTGGAGTCTGTCGAGAGGCACGAGCGACAGGAAGGTGGTGAGGTTGGGGAAATTGAAACCCATGAAAGTGCTCTCCAGGAATTCATAGAAACTGCGGCTGTAGCTGTCACCGTAGCAGCGGAGAGGTGTTGGGCCTACAGAAGCAGATTACCAGTCAGTAAACTTTGAATTTTGATGCAGAGCCTCAAACTAGATTATAACATGGGAACATTAGCTCAGGCTTTGTTGAGCCATCTGGAATGAACTACATAAATAAGCTTTGTTTGTCTTGTTCACAAAGTGACACTGACTCCTGCCTTACTTTCACACAGCTGGCAGCCATTGTGTTACGGAATGTGAACACACTGGTGTCTTACTGCAAAGCCACAGCCCTGTTTCCTGAAGCATTCCTATCATCCAACAAGAGAGGTTCCTGGGTTATCTTTACCTCTGAGGGTCTGAATGATGCGATCATAGATTTCCTCCTGTGTTTCTTTGCTGAGCGTTGTGATAGTCATGTTCAGGTTCTTTACACTGAAACACCAAAAACACAAAGGTTTTAGTTAAAAACTGGTTTTCAGTCGGAACAGCCCATAGTTTAGTGCTTGTTACTTTACACTCACCCCACGTGCTCGATATTGCAGCTCCTTCCTGCCAGTATGCTGAAGTATGGCGTAACATGGTCCGGTGAAAGTTGCACCAGCAGGGGGGGCAGTCGATGTTGAAGCCAAATCTGTACCTCTGAGTCGTCCACCGAGTGATCGGAGAGGTTTGCGCGATTAAACACAACTTGCAACATGGTTGACCGCACAACTAAGGGGAAGTCGTTTAGCTGACCCTGCAGAAAAAGACAAAAGCAGCTTCAGGAATCAGATTTTTCCAGATGGTTCAGGACCTTCTTCAGCCTTTGTGTGAGAGGAGTACTCAGAAAAACGCTCGATCTCACCGTCATTGCTAATAAGCATGACAAAAAATTTATTAATTACTTACATTTCTGCTGCTTAGTATTAACAAAAAAAAACAAAAAAACATTGGGTGATTTGGCAGTTTACTGGAATTTTACAAACATGATGTATGCTCACGATAGCAGGTGAGAAATCATCAAAGAAGGCGGGCAGGAGGTGGTCAGGGACATAACTCATCACCGTGTAGACCTGCTCAGAAGTGGTGATCTGCCCAGGTGTTAGAGCCACCTCGGCTAGCTGTCTGACCGACAGCTGTGACAAGGCTTCTGTCTGCATGTACAAACAGACGTGACAATAGCATTCTTGGTCAGCACAGAGGGAAAAAAAATACACAGATGAAGATAGGAGACACGGTGTGTCATAACGCACCACTGAGAACTTGGGGTAAATCTTCAGAATGTCATCGATCGACGCAAGTTTGGAGAAACCTCCCAGATTGATCTGGATCCATTTATCACTTGTGGGGATGCCGGAGCTGCAGGCAGGGTCTAAACCACAAAAACATTTAGAGCAAATTCAGCTTTACTCCTCTGGAGGGAAACTATCTACCACGCAAATTTATTAAACGTACAAAATAAGCTATAATGTCTTTTTTTTTTAACATTTACAATATGTCAAACTCTGGATTACACATGTATCTTAATCAATATCAGCATCACAGTTCTAGTGATATGTCTACTGGTCAAACTCTTTGATACAGGTTGAAATAGCTTTAATATTTTTGAAGGATTGTTACCTTGGTGCATAAATTTTGACCTGACTTCATTTTACCTTTAAGTCTCTTTAGCTGTACTCTAAATCTTAATGTCAACATAATAAACATTATGAAAGCATTAAAATAAACAAAAAAACCAAACAAAACAAATTTCTTATGTAGCGTAATGAAATACGCTGTTAAAAAATTTAAAGGAACACTTTTTATTCAGAGTACAGCATCAAGTCAATTAAACTTCTGGATTATTGATCTGGTCAGTTAAGTAGCAGAGGGGGTTGTTAATCAGTTTCAGCTTATTTGATGTTAATAAAATTAACAAGAGGTACACTAGAGGAGCAACAATGAAAAAAACAAACAAACCCAAAACAGGAATGGTTTTACAGGTGGAGCCCACTGACATTTTCCCCTCCTCATCTTTTCTCATTGCTTTTTATTAGTTTTGCATTTGGCTGAAGTCAGTGTCACTGCTGGTAGCATGAGGAGATACTTGGACCCTACAGAAGTTGCACAGGTAGTCCATCTCCTCCATGGCATATCAATACGTGCCACTGCCAGAAGGTTTGCTGTGTCTCCCAGCACAGTTTCAAGAGCATGGAGGAGATTCCAGAAGACAGGAAGTTACTCTAGGAGAGCTGGACATTAATCCATCAGCAGGACCGCTATCTGCTTCTTTGTGCAAGAGCTACAAAATGACCTCCAGCAGGCCACTGGTATGAATATCTCTGATATCCTCTAGTGGGCCCTGTGTTCACTGCCTGGCACCATAGAGCTTGATTTGCATTTGCCATAGAATACCAGAATTGGCGGTTCCACCACTGGTGCCCTGTGCTTTACACAGTTGAGAGCAGGTTCACCCTGAGCACATGTGACAGATATAAAAGCGAAAATGTTGTCCTGCCAATAACATTGTTCAGCATGACCAGTTTGGTGGTGGGTCAGTGATGGTCTGGGGAAGCATATCCACAAAGGGATGCACAGACCTCTGCAGGCTAGGCAAAGACACCCTGACTGCAATTCGGTATCAGGATGAAATCCTTGGACTCTCTGTCAGACCCTACGCTGGTGCAGTGTGTCCTGGGTTCCTTCTGGTGCACGGCAATGTCCGGCCTCATGTGGCAAGTGTATGCAGTATGAAGCTCAGTGATGCCCTGGTCCAGATCTGTGAGGAGATCCCCCAGGACACCATTCGATGTTGTCAGGCATGCAAACAAGCACATGGGGACCATGTGTATCATTTTGAGTTGCTGCAATGAAATTTCAGCAAGCTGGACTAGCCTGCCACATCATTTTTTCACATTGATTTTGGGGGTGTCTTTAAATTCAGTCCTCTGTAGGTTGATCATTTTTATTTCCATCAAATGATGTAGAATCCTTTCATTCTCAACACATTACCCAGTCCATATCAGTGTAGATATCCAGCATGATTTTTTTCCCCCATTGAGATCTGATGTTTTTTCAAAGTGTTCCTTTAATTTTTTTTGAGCTGTATGTAACTTTAGACCATTTCAGCCACAATACAGATGTTAGTTAAAAGTGTTCAACAGCTGCTCACTGTGTTTTCTTATTTTGACGGAGTTGTTTTTGATGGCATGTTACATACAATACATACATACTTACAATACATGTATTCATCTTGGATTACTGTACTCACAATCCCCACTAACTCCAACATGTGTAAGTGCCATATTTGTTCAGACGTGGCCAATGAATTACAGACTTACTCCGATGTTTGTTAGCCAGCCTCTGACTAAACTCGACCCTTTTTGTTTACCTCACTAAGAGAAAGGCTGTAAGAACAGATGAATAGAGCAATGCCTGCACACTGACCCTAAATCACAAATTTATTTTAAAAAGAAATGTTTGCATCGAGTAGAAATGGTTTCTACGTATCCCTTTTTTCACTGGCATGATGCTAATGCCCAGTCTATTAATTCTTAACATAAAAAAACACCAACATGGACCTACATGTGGTGTACATATAAAACTCTATAAAGATTGCCTCACTTTTGGACTACCATTGACTTTAACCGTTGTTGGTCTCACACTGAAACACCCAGAGTCTATGATAACACAGCAGCGTACCTGAACTGTTGTTCCTGGTCAGGAAAACCTTAATAAAGTTAGTGTAGACAGACATCTGCCTGGCGAGCGTCATTTGTGGCTGGACATAACTCAGTTTCTGCAAACTGAGTTGAAATGGTGATTAGATTGATGAGAGTGACACAGGATTTTGGTATCACAGAAAAGGATGTAATCACAAGCATTGAATACAGAGTTTCTTACATTTCCTGGTAGGAGCTGCAAGTCAAGTTCCTTGTGGTGAGACATGAGAGGAAGTCAGGTGAAACGGCAGGCAGGAATGGGAGGAGGCGGTGGCCAAACCACATCTGGATGAAGGCTGGATCGTTAATGGTGGTCACGTTGAGAGTGTCTATTCTGAGTTCTTGTATGGTGTCCAGAATCTTGGACACTGCCAGGCTTCTGGGGTCCAGTGTCTATATTAGAGATCAAGATGTGATATAACTACGGCCTTTCTGTACAACAACAAAAGAAAGTTTCCAGAAGGTTCTACTTCTGTTATACAAAATACTGCATAATTCATCCATACCATGTTGGCCAGCTGATCCAGAGCCTGGTCCAGCACCTGAGAGGCTTTGGTGAGGAGAAGTTTCCAGGCAGGTCTGGAGCCACTTGAGTTGGAGGAGCGGTTGCACTTCAGTATCGTCGCCAGCTGATCCGCTGTTAGTGCTGACAGCTGTTTGATGACAGTTTAGGCACTACAGTGAAACTGAAGAACAACTTGAAACACAGATGGCCGCTGATCAGTGGAATGTTCTTACCGAGGCACAGGCGATTTCCTCAACTGTAAAGTCGCAGAGGGGTCCACTCGTCTGTCCGCTGGCAAGGTAGAGCTGAATTGCTGAGCTGAGGTTTAAAAAAACAAAAACAAAGGCTCAGCATTTAGTTGACATCACATCTGGGATGATGTGTTATGAAAGTAAAATCCCCACACAGATGTTTTTAAATTCTACCTGTTCACTCCACCACAGATTTCTGTTACTGTAAAAGGCGTGAAAAAAGCATTTAGATGAGCTCAGGCGATTCAGTGACAATAAATAACTACATTTTAATTCATAAAGCAGTGAGAAACTTACTGTTTGCCATGACGGTATTACACTTATGAGAGAAAAAGACAGAGATTGTTACAGGTTTTCGATATTAAGACCAATGTGAGACAAAACAAATAATCCAAAATTATATATAATTACCTGTCCACCGTAAATGGTGCAGTCTAGAACAAAAACACAGGAAATGCAAATTAGTTTAATGTATTTTTAAAAAAAATTCAGTTCAGTGATTCACTGGAGTTAGATCAGATGTTATTCCTGACCCTTGGTAAATATTTGGAATTTGCATTTACACAGCCACAGAGTAGGTGACGCTGTGTGGAATAAGATGAAACAGCAAAGAGGGAAAACTGGATATAATACATTAAGAGTTATTGTTCAAAATATTAATGTTTGTGTGACTCTCACCTGGTGGTAGCTGCTGGGACAGGGCCAGTTTGGTGTGTGTGATAACTATAGCGACTTCAAGAGAAATCACAGGTATGGCCGAGTCCAGTCTGGTGAACCTGTACCACGAAAACACGTGGATTTAAATTAAGTTACTAGAGTATATGAGATTGTTTAAACCATCTCCAAAGCTCCAAGTATATTTAGACATGAACTCACAGTGTTTTGTATGACGAACAAGTGAAGTTTTCCTTGGAGAAGAACAAAAACAAACATTGTTACTTTAGCAAGCACAGGAAACGGAAAATGTTGAATCAAGAGGAAGGTAGTTACTCTTTTTACCGGATGAATGATGACAGTAAGGTTGGTCAGGAACTCTATGAATTTCCTCTCATCAGGAGACTCGGTCAGGTAATCAAAGAGTTGATTGATGATGACGTCTTTATCTGGCAGACTTGGAAGCGTCAACACCAGCAGCTCCGCGCTCTGCTTTGGAGACAGGAGCGTCAAGACTTCCATCTGAAAGGAAATAAGTGAAGGAAGAATTGACAGTTATTATGAATAACAAGATAATTAACAGCTTTTAAAAAAAAAAAAAGATCATTAATTGAAGTCACATCTCACAGGGTTGTACTGTGGGTTGAGCTGAAGCAGCTCTGTGAGGGACAAAAATGCTGAAAATGGACCCAAATTCTCCTTTTGCCACTGTGCAGTGCTGTTGGCAGTAGAAACACAGCTGGAATCTAGAGTAAGAAAACAAATAAAAAGGAGAAATACTTGTAAATTAATTATTATAATTAACAATTATTAAATCTAATAATAAATAATTATGGAGGATGCAAGTACTTGAGTGTGGCTGTGTCAGGAAACGGAGTGTGAAATCCTGTAGGACCATGTGCTGTTGTTTTATGGTCATGTTTTCAAACTGGTCGCTAAACACCTGTAATCTGAAGATGAAATCGAAAGATTAGTCTGAAAATAAAATCCAGAAATACCAACTAACCAACAGCAATTTCTGCTAAAAGAAGGTGTGATTTGTTGACATTTTTGATTCTTACATGTGAGTTTTTTGGCTTCCTGTTTGGACTTTACGGTTATCCTAGTGACATGTTTCAGTTTTTTTGGTATATTATTGTATTTTGACTCTTGTATTAATTTGATGATTATTCTATTCACTCCAGTGTCTCCTGGCCTGTGTTCCCCCTCTCTCGTTTATGTGCCCGTGCCTTCTGTGCAAGCTTGTCCCTGTCTCCTTGCTTAATCTTACTCTTCCTGTCTTAGTGTTACATGCTTGTCTTGTGGGTTTTTTTTTTTTTTTTTTGAGGGATTGTTTTTTTTTTTG